>CANYBF011002682.1:0-32824 GCA_948192965.1 Dalechampia spathulata | reverse complement strand
GCCTGACTTAAGCTGAAAGGGTTTCAGCTTAACCTAATTTTGGAATATTAATATGTGATTATAACCAAATTAGGTCAAGCCACACATCTGATCTTCCTTTGGCCGAAACCTAGCCTCCTCTGCTGAAGGAGTATTCGGCCTTCACAAGACCAATTGTGAGGAAGACACAAAATTCCATAAGTTTTCTTCCTTTTCTTTGCTAGTTCACAGGAAAGAAGATATAAGCAAACGGTTGCTTGCTTGGAACATCCTTATTTCATGTGGATACTATTGGAGGCTGCCTATTTTGGTGGTTTTTGGTTTGCTACAACCATAAACGCAATAGAGATCAAGAATGAAGGACATCTGCATTGAATGTAAGAGTTACTAACAAACTGTCGCTTCTAATCTCTAAATTGTTTTCTCTGTGTTTTGATGCAAAGATCATCTTTTGGTTTGATATTTTAAAATGAAAATTTTAAATTTCTTCTGCTACTTAATAACTACACAAACCAACAGTAACATGCAAACATCTTATTAGAAGTTTATAATTATAGCAATTATCATTCTAATTATAGCAATTATCTTATTCCATAAACTTATCATTTATGTTTCTAAGCTATTTAGTTTGGGTGTTTAATAAACTAGAAGTTTATATTTCCATTAAAGCAATATCTTATTATGTGTATGGGTCTATGTTATTTTTTCATCAGGTTTTACATCAACATGCTATACACATTCATCTATATGTGGCATACATAATAATTTTCATGGTTATGATGACTTTCCTTTGCCATATATTGGTGTACTAGTCAACAATCTAGTCACCAGTGTAATCACATTCATCTATGTTGTAAGATGGAGTCACCACCATATGATTTTGGATTTGGTTCAATTGATCCATAGCATGAGTGCTAAGCCAAACCATTCAAAGATGGGCTCAAGTCATAAAGATCTATTTTCTCAGAGTTCATAAATTTGATTTTACTATTTTAGTCAAACTAATTATCCTAGGCATGCAAGCATTCATAGCATGAAATAAGCATATAATATGATATAGCATGGTAGTAATCATGGTAGATAATGGTATGGCAAGTATGATATAGTAATCATAATAGATGAAACATGATATATACATAGCATGTGAGATGATAACATGGCATAAGCATGACATATGAGATATGACATGGCATAGGCATAACACATGAGATAACATAGCATAGGCATGATATGTGAAGAATGACATAGGATAGGCATGACATAAGCATGACATGGTATAGCATACATTATATGGCAATGATAAAGTAAGCATAGTAGCATAAATAAAAATGATAATGGCCTAAAGAAAGGGAGTGAGAGAGATAGGGGGAATACATCATGAAATAAGAGTAAATCATACATGTCAGGGAAAACTAATAAAATAAAGGCCTATTCTATTACAAAGGATCTTTAACAATACAAAAAGCTGAGATGTATAGCAACATCTCCTCCACTTGGGAAAATGACTTTGAGCAGCATGAGCCAAAATGTATGAATAGGAAATACAAATAAGCATATAATGTTAGGTAACAAAATGCAATATTTGACATGATTAACCAATCCAATACCATATGAAAGCATGAATCAAGGGTCGAAATTTAATGAATGTAATGGCAACACTCATAAAAAACAATAATAAACATGAGTCAAATCATGAAAAATCATGAAAAGTAATCAATTTTAGGCAAATTTGAATAAAGACGTAATTGAAAGATTTTAAGATCACATGTAGCATCACTTAGAAATGAATCAACATCCAATTAAGCTCAATCATGTCAAGTGATAAATAAAACTCAATTAAAATAGCATTTAATGGGTAAAATCAAGTAAATTAATTGATTTAATAGCAAAATTAATATAAATTGATCATATAAATGAAATTAGAGGACTCTAATATCATTTAAACATCAATTAGAGATGAAATACACATCTAATTTAAATCTAAAAAAAGTAATTGCAGCATAAATCAAATTAAAGTAAGCATTTAACTTGAAAATTAATTTTGAAGCAAAAATTAATCAAATAGAAGCAATAGTTGATGAATTCATATCATTAAGGTTACTGTAAAACCATTAATGCTACTAAAAACTTCAATTAGCACTAAAAAACAAGAAAAACAAATGAAAAATCATGAAACAGTGGAATTCTAGCTGCTATGTGTGCAGTATATAGCATGATATGTGTCGTATTTACTAAAAAATAGGGCTATATGCACCATATATAGTGTGATGTGCACCACACATAGTGTACAAAATCAAAGCAGAAATCAGTTTTTAAGTAAAAACATGAATGAAATCACAAACCCGTGCTAATATATAACTATTATAGATCATTCTATCTACAAGAAAGCTAAGAATGCTACTATTACATTCATGATTGAAGCCAATCAATGAAAAATAAATGTTAAATCACAAATCCATTAAGAAAATCAAGAGAAAAGAGAGAGGAAGCAGCAATCCATGAAGTTGAAAAGTAAGGGTCAACATATGTCTTTATTATGTTTTATGATGAAATATGGTAATATGATGCCTGGGATGTATGATTAAATACCATGTATGCTATCATATATCATGAAATCTTGATTTGGATGATGAATGGATTTTGATTCAATTGAATATTGTTTTACATGGTGTTAGTTTTCTATTTAGTTATTCTAGCAACTATTTTTTATCAAAATAATTGTGTTAATAACTTTTTTGCTATGAAAAAGTTATTGGTACAACTCTTCTATGAGAGAAAAGTTGTTAATGCAACTTTATGGTTTATTAACATGGTTTTATGAATGTATGTTTATATTTGAATGATGGTTAAATGATTTTTCTTAATATATGTTTATCATGCAAACTAACCTTTATTTGTAGGTAATTTTGTTTCACTACAAGAAAAAATCGTGATTGTAACAGATTTAGCAACAAAATTATATATGTCGCTAAATGGTGATGGAATGGAGACAAGGAGACAGATAATAAAAATTACAATAGCTAAAATGTCTATCATAATTTTCACCGCTAACCTTATTCAGAGATAAAATTAGCAATAGATTCATCATCATTTAATGACAAAGCAATATCCATTGATAAATCTATCATAATATGGAGACAAATTTGACTTTCATCTCTAATTTTATCTCTATTTGGAGATGGTATTGCTTTCGTCATGATTTCCATCCTGATTTAGCAACGAAACTCAATTCTGCCACTAATTCCATCACTATTATTATTTTGATTAATTTATGAAATAACTTATAATATAGAAATATATATATATATATATATATATATAGTTTTTAAAATATTTTATGTAGAAAGAATTATAGAAATTAAAAGGAAATGTTATAAAACATAAATAATTTTATAATTTTATAATTTTATTAAAAATATGAAAATGAATAAATAATTGAATATAAAGTACAAAATTACATAATAAAAAAGGAATTTTGGGTAGAGTATAGTAAAATTCATTAAACATTAAAAATTTTAATAAATAATATTTTATGAAATAGGGAATGAAAAATACATTTCTATACATCATAAAAAGTGAAAATTATCAAATTGAATATAATGTATATATAGTAGTATAAATTTGAAATTTATAATAATAATAATGTATGATAATTATTAGTATAATAATAATTTATAATGTTAGCACCTCTATCTATCTCACTGGCACCTTTATCTTTACCACTACTTCATACTACATCACAGGGAGCTACAAATTTCATGTTACGTATACTTGTTGCTACATCTTCATCTTCTTTAGTTGTAAATGTTAGACTTTTACATTCAGCACATGTTTCTCATATTCCACAGTACCATTTACAGTGTCATATTGTTAATATTGTTAATGGGATGTATGTTACCTTCACTTTTATTTGTTAATGTTATATGACCTTCACTTTATATCTACCATTTCGTATTAAAAATATATTTGTTCATTCAAGCTTGGAGCCATCTTTCCAATGCTCTACCAGGATCAGAGAGATTTTTACATAAAGGCTTATCCTAAAGGGCACTTCGTATGTCGTGGTACCACCTATGATTGTTCATCTATATTGGGAGGAGTTTTAAGTAATAGATTTAGTAAATGAGTCATTGAAATTATATCATTATGTACTAATTATAAATTGCATGTTACCTTTATAGAATATTTCTACTAGAATAAGGAGCAATTTTCTAATGAAGCCATCTACCAGGCTTAAGGACTAAGGCCACTGCATGGTAATCTACTTAGATGAATTTCATTTTTAATAAAATTTAGTAAAATATGTTATAATTATGATTTATATTAAACTAAGGTAACTTTTATGTATCATGTCTAACAGGTATAGAGATATGTTAAATAAGATTAAGACCAAGGGATACCAACATGTTTATTACCCTAAGGCCACTTGGGCTAGCTAATAGTATTATTAGAGTCAACCATATACATAAGCATAAAGTGTCAAATCCTCGAGTAATAGATGTGGTCGTGCAGATGGTCCAAGGCTTTCTACCCATACTTGTGGTTCCAAGACTATGTCTAAACACAAGAGAGATTTGGTAAAAATTTCTTTTCCAAACATTTGAAATATTATTAAACATCTCATTTTATTATCTAATATATTTCATTTGTAGACGATTCAAAATAAGGGTAGGGAGTTGACCCATCATAAGCTTTTCTTGTATAAACATATACAAAAATATGATTGGGTCAACTTTGTTAATAAGAGGTTATGTCAAATTAATGTAAGTATATTATATACTACCATTTTTCTTTACATTTACATACTATAATATAGTAAATATCGAATGTTTGAAATTTTATGAGGACTGTGTTACCCAATTAAGGCAGGAGGCATCACAAAATGCTAACATCCAGGATGACTCTCATATACTTAAAGGCAATAGGCGGAGCCTCTAAGGGACAAGTTTATGATTTTGGGTCATAAGCTAGTAGTGACTGCAGTTCACGGTCAATTACCTCATACGTTTATGGCCCATCACAGACTTTGACATGCATGGACATAGAGATAGAGCTTTGACAATGACTAAATATTATCTTGGATGCTATCGTTGTACAGTTTCAAGCGATGATTGAAGACACCCTAATGGGTGTGCCTGACCATATGCAACAGGATGGTGTGGATCCTCAACCATCCACCTCCCAACCACAACATGTTAGTCCAAATCATGATGATATGATAGTTGGCCTATCAGATCCAGTATTGCATATAGACCGTATTGATCCTCCACTTAATGATGATCTTGTTGATCTATCATAGTATATTTCTTTTTATTTTGTACGTTGATTCACTTTTTTAGTTGTTATCAAACAAATTGCAATTATTTAAACTTTATTATTATGATGGATTTCATGTAAATTATTATCGTAGATGATTGTGTTATACTATGATTATTTGGGGCGAAGAGTTAGATTGTAATTTTGAATTAAAGAAGTGTTATTTTAACAAATATTAAATAATAAATATATTTAAATTACAGAAGAAATGCTGTCAGATTTTACATAATTTAAAATAATTAATATTATTTTAAAAATTAAAAATATTTATTACCAATTTCATTTCAAGTTATATTATTTTAGATTTTATGTATATCTAATTTTTATTTCATTTTACTAAATTAATAATTATAATATAATAATTACTATAAAAACTTAAATTTTTAAAATTATGATGGAATAGTGATGCAAAATGTTTCATCGTTAATTACACATGAATGGAGAAGGAAAGGTTTCATAATTATTTAATAATGGATTGAGAAGGACAAATATTGTCACTATTTAACAATGGATGCAGATGGACTAAAGTCATTGCTACTTAGCGATGGATAAAGACAAACACTCTCTATCACTATTTTATGATGAATGGAAATGGACATGTTCCATCTCCATGTAGCAACGGAACTAAAGTCGTCATTATGTAGCAATGGAACTTGTTTGTTTCCATCCTTCATGAAATAGCAAAGACTTCAATCCCGTCTCTATTCCATTTTGAATTAGTGACGACATACATTTCATCATGATTCAGTCGCTACTCCGTTGCGATTCCGTTGCCCCTATTTTAAGGATAATTGAAATAACAATGAAAAGTTCCGTCACTAAACAAGCTTTTTTTGTAGTGTTTCTCATACTCATCTTCAATAAGTGTATTGCTATAGTGTTTTAAATGTATGATTATTATTGTTCCCTTATTCATGAATATATTATTTTTATCGTAATTTTATTTTGTATACTTATCTTCCTTTTATCCCTTTCTCATATTTATGATTTATAATTTCATGAATGTATATAATGCTCATATGTCTACTTAAGAAATGTAATAATTAATTAAATGAGAAAAATAATTATATGACTTAGATATAATAGATCTGATCACTTAAACCCAATTTTGAAGAGTCAAGTTGATATTCTGCTTAAGGTTGATTTGGTCATATTTTCCTAATTTTACTAGGTGACAACTTTATTAAAACCTTATTATAAGTTTCTATATTCCTTAAGGGAGCGTTTAGAGACGATCATTCTTCATTCCAAGTGTGTCCATAATGTCATGGATATGAAACATTTTAAACGAATTAACACCTCACTCATAATTATTAATAATTAAGTATAGTATTTACTAATTTATATTATTTTTGATATTATATTTCTTATTAATATAATTAAAAGAAATAATTAGCATTAAATTTACTTATTGATAATTTATTTATTAATATTTACTTATATATAAATAATTATTAATAAATATAAAATTAATAAATTCCTATGAATATTAATGTATATTAATAAATAAAATTTACTAATTAATAATATAATAAATAATTATTAATAATAGAGATAGTTAATAAGTTGGATAAACTTCAAAATTAAATGCATTAAAATTAGATTAGCAAAAGTGTGAATGATTTTCTAAAATGTAAAGAGTATGATGATATTTACTTATAATATTTTAACTTATATTTAATTCATAATTCTTCTTAGTAAAACTTTCCAATAAATAGAAAAAAATACATCTCTAAAAATTATGAAAAATAAACTCTGTAAAGAATATTTTATGATGTAATTTTTATCAGTTAAACTATGTTTTATCATGTCATGAATTTTGAAGATTAATAAGTGTTGGTCTCATGATTATTAATTTTAATGTTAACAAGTAATTCATTTAGCATTTGGCATATTTTATGAATTTTCACAGTGTGTAGGTTGTACTACTAATTGGTACAGGCGTACTAAGAGCATTTATACTTGAGTTTGCATTTTTGGCAGATGGTTTGGTACGAGCATACCACTTATTCTGTACGGTCGTACCACAACCACTACCCAAATTGACATTTAGGTATATAGTTGTACGCAACTCCAGACAGAAACTTTTATATCTTAATTAAAAGCATGTCAATAGAACTATTTGTATTTATTGCTTAGAGTAATAGACTTGTATTGTGAGACAAGCATATTTAATGTTGGGAATTCATTTCTTCAAGTAAGTAACTTGATTATTGAGCTATTAAATCTTTTTCTCTTTACAATCACTCTTTCTCTCTTAAGCTTCATTTATTGCCATACTTTAATTTCTTTGTATTAGATTGGTGAGAGCTATTGATTGGATTTTGTTGTTATAATTGAGAGTAAAATCATATGAGATTGATCTCTATTATAAAGGTTTGAGTGTAAACCTTGAAAACACTAGGGTAGGGATTCTTGATTGAATCATCAATTCTTATAATTGTGAAAGGATTTAGTGGAACCCTAAATTGTTACTTAAGAGAGTAGATGTAGGCAATTTATATATTGAACCATTATAACTCATATGTTGCCTACTTAGGTTACAACATGGGTAGCAATGATTTTCATCTTATTAAAAAGGTATCAATTTATCAAATAGTAAAAACTTAATTTTTTTCATTTCAAATGCAACCAAGTTTAATTCTTTCAAATTAGAACATTTTAACACATTATTAATAATATGAATATGATTTATTCACATCAAAATTAAGATTAATGATCTTCAAAATTCAACATTGAATAATTTAAACTTTAAATTACTAGATTTTTTATAGATTACTATCTAAATTAATTTGCAAAATATACTTACATTTTAACTTATCTCATTTTCACTTTTATGCATTAAAAAAGTTAAATTACTTTTAAATTTTATTTCACTCATAGTCATTGTTTAGAATTTTATATATTTTAGTAGATTAAAATTAAAATCAAAATCAAAAAATCAAGAAGAATAAAAGAATCATAAAAGTAAATTTCAATATTTCTTAAAAAAAGTATTTTCATTTTTTTAAATAAATTTCTCAAACTACAAAGTAAAGCTTCTAATAAAAAAGAAAAGATAAAATTATTCTGTAGTTTAAAGACCAAAAGGTAGCAATCAAACCAAGAACCAATCAACAATCCAAAATACAACAGGCAACAGGAGTCACAGTAAAATATTTACTAAAATTTCTATTAAATTTCATGTCAGAAAAATTTATTAACTAATGTTAAACTAAAATATAATTTAAAATTTTTAATAAAATTAAAATAGACTAAATATATGTAAAGTTACTATAAGAATGGTAATTAAAATATAAATTTTTATTTCAATTATTATAAATTTTAATTCAAATAAAAATAAAATATTCACATTTAATATTTAATTTTATTTTTTAATAGAAGTGAAAATTATTTAAATAATTTTAAATAGATCAAGTCATAGATAGATATTATAGTATAATGTTTATTTAATATAAAATTAAATTATTAGTAAAGATATGTGAAATGTATATTGTTGATGAAGAAATATTAGTATTAATTAAATGGGATGATAACTGAGAATGTATAAGTTAAAACATGTTTATACTCAAATTGAATTTAAAAAGAGAAAAGTATTTTTCCAATTTTTCAAAATCATCTTCATTTATATACTAAAATAAAAATTATATTAAATCAATATGTACGCTACGGTTAATGGGACATCACACTGTTGACTGGATTACAATTTCTGTTATATTGGTTTTGTTAGTTGGCGTAAATGTCATTCACTGCTCAAAATTTGACCTGCATTTATCATTTTTATTTAACTGAAAATTGCTTTTAATGAACAATATTTTTTTTAATAATAAAAATACTCGCAATATAGAGTAAGCTGAACTTAACAAAAGCAAGTAATTTTCTTCTAAATTCTTCTAAAACTCCATATATTATATCAATTAACAAAATAAGAATATTAATTAATTAAATTACACAATAGAATTACATTGGATGCCATTATAACTGTTTACGATGGAATTCTACGGATAATGTAATTTTTTATAATTATATATATAGGCCAAATAAATTATATTAATTGATTTTATTTTGAATATAAGTCCAAAGATAAATAACATAATTACGACATAAAGAACAATTTCTTGAAAATAATTGAAGTTAGACACCATACTTAGTCCAGTAATGGTGTCCTTTGGATGGTCATCAAAATATTATGGTCTTTTGGAAATTATAGGCCACACAGATATTTCTTGTAAAGGCAAATGACTTTTCTTCCCACTAAATTCAAATTGTGTTTCTTTTCTTTTTAATTGGAAAAGGGAAGACCTGAATAATTATAGTATTCAAACAAGAAATTCCATAGAAGGGAATTGTACCTTTTTTTGTTTTCTGAGGAGTACATTTTATAAATGGAAATAAATATTATCATGATACTGAGCCACAGGACAAGAAATTATTGTCATGGCATGGATAAATTGAAATTATTTCTAGATATGGAAAATGATTCATCTCCAAACATTAAAATAACTTTATCAAAATCAACATACATTAATAAAAATACTAAATAACTTCTATTTTTAAAAAAATTGATTTTCTAACAAATAATACAATTTCTATTTTATGTAATTCTTTTGATACTTGAATTAAATTATCATATTATATAAAAATAATAATATTTTAATAACAACACGTATAGTCATATATCGAACTTTATATGAATGAACTTTATCCATGCTTTAGAATATGAATTTCATGTCTTATTTTATTATACACCATGTTGGTTTATTCTTGAACTTTTCACTCTACTTTCATCCATTTACTTATTAAATCATTTCAATAATCAATTTTCAAATTATAATATTAATAAACTTCAATCAAGAACAAATACCCATACAATCTTAAGTGTTTACACTTGAAAAATGCTAAATAATAATAATAATAACAACATATGAAGAGGCACATGAAAAGGAGTTTGAATTGGAACCACAAAAGGAGGAATTTATGGGTAAACAGGGTAGAGAACTCAAGTCACAAGCGAAGAAATGAAAGCACTTAAAGAGAGGAAGCGAGACTTTAGGGTTTTTTCTTTTTTAGCCTCTGCTTTTTTTAATGCTCTCACTATCATTTTACACCCACAAACTCAGAGATGGTACAATTCATCACCTTTTCTTTAGGTTCATAGTTATCATCTTTGTGTGAAAGCAACCCATGAACAACCCCCCAGCTCTTCATATCATGTGGTCCTCCTATATCATGCCTGTAGTCTAAAAAGGCCAGCCAGCCAGTCTGATCATCAGCTAGCTAGAGAAAGACAGAGAGAGGAATGCACTAAATAAAAAGACTTTGATTTTTAGGTCAGTGGAGAAAACGGCATGTATAAATGGAAAGCCAAAAAAAACAAAACAACGATGATGGATAAATGGCTGTATTGTATACAAAGAGAGAGGGCCTCTTTAGCTATAAGCTATATCCATCAATTAAATATTTAATTATTACTTAATAATAATTATATAATTTAATTATATAATAATTACTTAATAATTTATATTTAAATTAAATATTTTAAATTAATTAAATATGATAATGCTGGAACCAACATAAGAAGATTACGTTGACTAGGGTTTGTCAAAGGGATCCATGGATAGTAGCAACATCGACTCTCATCAACTCTCTTTAGATATATATTCTCCTAAAGCTATCTATTAATATAATATTTTATCAAAATATGATAATATATACCGATAATTATACTTAATAATAGATGGTATTACAATTAATATATGATTATGTATTTAAAATGTTAATAACTAATGCTACTAATGTCCTATTATTATATATTAATAATAATCTAATAATAAATACAAAATAAATATATATAATATAAATTATTATATTATCAATATGTATTTATCAATGTCATATTTAATAAATAAATGATATACAGAACCTTTTATATTTTTCATTAAAAATAAAATATAATTAATGGTATATAAAATAAGAAATTCTAGCTAATTAAAGAATGTGGAGGAGGATGATAGGGAAAGGATGAGAAGTTGGAAAAGAAAAGGTAAAACGATAAGCACGCATGGGTTGGGTTGCCCAACAACAACATTCTCTTCTCTCTGTCTCACTGTTAACGTGAATGGATGGGGAAATTGGGTTTCGCTCTTTTAAGTGAAAGGGACTTTTTTTAATTAAAAAGAAAAAAATAAAAACAGACACAGTCAAAGGAGCAAATGGGCTTCTTTTCTCATGCTTGTTGCAGTTGCAGCAGCTGCAGCTGCAGATATATCTTGAGCCAAATAATTGTCCTATCCTTGTTTTTCTAGGGTTCCCGTTCCACTCTGCCACGTGGAGTCTCTCTAACAGTACTTCTCCTCTGTCAGATAAATCTCAACAAAATTATTTTATTTTATCTTTCTCTGAGTATGATTTAATTAATATACAAAATTATACATCATAAAATGATTGAAAGCATCTTCATTAATATTATGTTAAATTTGGACTTAAACTCCAATTAACATTTACCCCTTGTTTAGTGAAATGGAAAATATGAGAAAGAACAATAAATTTAATTACTTTTTCGTCCAAAATTGGAGAAATTTGAAGGAAATGTTTCTTTTTTTCATCTTTCTGATTAATTTTTGCAACTAAGGGTAATGAAATTCAATCAAATTATTATTATTTTTCTTTCCATTTCTTTCCTACCATACGAGGAAATTTTTTATTTTTTATTATTTTATATTAAATAATTTATCAAAATATTTAACAGATAACAACTAATCATTAGTAAAATAAGTAATAGATTGATTTTATTCAATAGAATCTTTATAAGATTACTGGTTTTTTTATGAAAGAAAAGGATTATCCTAAAATTAAATAGTTTAATATTAATAAAAATGTAAAATAATAAGATAAAATTAGTAATTTAGTGAAAGCATTGGTTCTTTGCTTTATTTTGTCATCCTGATTCATTAGTTTTCTTTTCTTTTCTTGAGCATCTATTTATCAAAAATCAATGCAATTATTTCAGAATATATAATTTAAAAAATACTAGAATTTATTAATTTTTCAATCATAGATGAAAAGAGTATTTATTTTATGAAAAAATATCTAAAAAAATGTC
The DNA here is from genome assembly GCA_948192965.1 of Dalechampia spathulata. Classification (NCBI taxonomy): domain Eukaryota; kingdom Viridiplantae; phylum Streptophyta; class Magnoliopsida; order Malpighiales; family Euphorbiaceae; genus Dalechampia; species Dalechampia spathulata. The sequence continues at coordinate 20,427 of CANYBF011002682.1, read as the reverse complement.
ACATGTGTGGTTTGGTGATTAATGAAGGAAGGGGTATTAGAGAATAGATGCAATGTATTGACAGAACAAGGGAGGGTGAAGATGAGAAGGCTATAGAATGCAACAGAGATAAATGGTGGAGTATGAAAGGTGTTTGAATTGAATGGTGTGTTACTCGAGAAGACCTAACAGTTAGGTTGGTATTCAAAGGGTTTTGTAATAAAACGGTAGCGTTTCATATAAATGCTCCATATAAGGCCTTACGAGGTCCATGATTGATAAGATCCATGTTTGGTTTATTATTAAAGTTGGACTTGTTTCGTATATATATGTATTGAGAACTTTGGAATACTCATATATATAAATACAAAAAATATTAAAAGTCATACTTTGCACATGGTATTATAGTGGTAACAAAACCCTAACAACCCTAACTAATTATATTACTCATCTCCTTTCAATGGCGTCTTCTCAGCAAGGAGAAAACCTCAACACAAATGCTTTGATGACCAATCCAACTTCACTTAGCAACTCAGATCAACCCGGCTTAGTCCTTGTCAGCGTTCAACTCAATGGCAAAAACTACATTCCCTGGAGTAGGTCAATGATCCTTGCCCTGCAAGTAAAAGAGAAGTTAGGATTCATAAATGGATCTGTTATAGAATCGACAATCAACTCGATGGATCTTGCTCAATGGAAAAAGGTTGATTCGATGGTAATCTCCTGGATCTTGAATTCGCTATCTAAAGATCTAATTGAGTCTTTCATCTACACTGCTTCTGCAAAGGCATTTTGGGATGAGTTAAAAGAATGTTTTAGAGAGAGTAATGGCCCTTTAATATACCAGATTAAGAGGGAAATAAGCAACTTAACTCAATCAGACATGTCTGTTATGATGTACTTAACAAAGTTAAAAAAGTTATAGGATGAACTTTCTTGTATCAAACCAACTCAGACTTGTAGCTGTGGAAATGTAGAGAATCTAAGGAGTGCAGAAAACAGTGATAGAGTCATGCAGTTCTTAATGGGATTACATGAGGGGTATGATCATGTAATCAAATTCTGATTATGGAACCGTTGCCTAGCATTAACAAGGCAAATGCAATGGTTTTGAATGTTGAAAGCAAAGGGAGGTTTAGACAGGGTATCATGGTATACAAGCTTTAGCAATTCTGTCAACAAGATTGCAATCAATAATACGCAATCAGACATAAGGGACCTTCTATCGTAGGGATAAAGCAAGTTTGAAATGCAGCCATTGCAATATGACAGGGCACACCAAAGATACATATTACAAAATTCATGGTTATTTAGAAAGGTTCACTAATCCTAAGAAGAAAAAAGAAACGGTAGATGTCATCATGGAAGAACCATTGGACATGTACAAGGAGACGTGGACCATGGAGATTGTAAACATAGTACAACAGGAAATGCAAAAGTACATGCAGGGAGAAGAAACATAAGAGGTAGCATGATGTGCATCAAATATAGTGCAAGTAAGAACCTTTCATCAAACTATTCAATTAAGGAAAATTTTAAGTTGGATAGGAACTGGATGGTAGACACAGGAGCAACCTTACACATGATAAATAATGCAACCAATTTCAAAAATCTTAAACCACCAAATGTGACAAACTTAAAAGTTTACTTCCTTCATGGAAAACACCAAGATGTCATAAGTACTAGCTGCATGACATTACACCCAAAAATAACCCTACGAGAGACCTTACGTCTACCTAATTTTCATCATAACCTTCTATCTATTAATAAGCTAACACAATACAATAAAATAGCAATCCTTTTTCATTAAAATAATTGTATTTTGCAGGACCTTACCACCCATGAAACAATAGCCATGGAAAAACAACAAGGAGGTCTTTACATTCTATCAGGAGACTTAATAGGACAACAACAATGTAATAATACAAAAGATAGTCATGTTGACTTTATAGTATGGCATAATAGGTTAAGGCATGTATTGAAAGAAAAATTTTCACGTATAGGAGGTCTTTTAATTGATGAAGATATATTTCCTATCAATTGTGATGTATGTCATTTTGCTAAAGAAGAAAGGAAACTGTTTGGAAAAAGTATGATTAGCAGTAAAGCAATTCTTAAGCTTTTACATGTAAACCTATGGGGACCCTATGAAATACAATCTTTTACTGGAGTGAAATATTTCTTAACTATTATGGATGATTTTTCTAGATCAACTTGGACATATATGATTAGAGATAAACAAAGAGTACATCAAGTTTTAAAGGAATTCATAACTAAAAGTTAGAATAAGTTTGACACACATGTTAAGATCATAAGGAGTGACAATGGTATAGAATTCAAAAATGAGACATGCAACTTGTACCTATGAGAAAAAGATATATAATGTCAGTTCAGTTGTACACATACACCTCAGCAAAATGGGGTGGTACAAAGAAAATATAAGTACTTACTTCAAATAGCTAGGGCCCTAATGTTTCAATCTAGATTACCAAAAAATTTTTAGAGTGAGGTTGTTCTATAAGCAACCCAGTTAATTAATATGTTGCCATCAATTACACTAAATTGGGAGACCCTTTTTGAGAGACTGCAAAAAGGGAAACCAAATTATGAACTATTCAAAACCTTTGGATGTTTATGATATGCCATAAATCTAGATCCAAATAAAACCAAGTTCACCTCAAAAGCGATTGAGTGTGTATGATATAAGTGAAAAGAGAGTGATAGTTTCACGAGATATGAAGTTTTATGAAGAACACTTTTCTTATAAGAATCTAAAAGTTGTAGTTTCTGAGGAAGTACCAATTTCTATAATACCTGAGGAGACAGATGATGTTAGCATATGTCAAAATGAAATAAATAACAAACACAGGAAATACCAGTAAGGCTTAGCGAGAGAAGTAGGTAGAGACCTCCTTGGATGAGTGACTTCATAGCTCTAACCGAACTCCAGCCTTTCAATTCCTTTCCAACCTTCACACCACCCTACTCAAACACTATTGCTCTTATTCATGTTAACCAAGAACCTTTTAGCTTTTGAGATCCCAGTCAGGATGGTAGATTGGTAAAGGCAATGGAAGAGGAACTGAAGGCCTTAGAAGAGAATAAAACATAGGAGTTAATGACATTACCAAAAGGGAAAAAAGCAATCAAATCAAAATGGCTCTACAAAATTAAGTATAATACTGATAGAACAGTGGCAAGATATAATGCTAGGTTAATGGCGAAGGGGTATAATCAACTGCCTGGGATAGATTATCATAACAGTTTCTCCCTAATTACAAAACATGAGACGGTCAGGTTGTTTGTCACACCCGCATTTGATACCCTAGGAGTTTTAGTATACTTGTGTATGATTTCTTGGTTGTATACGTGTATGTATACATGTTATGGTATGATGCATGCATATGTGCTCTGTATTCTATGGCTGTGTGTTCGTCGTGATGACGTGCTGCTTTGTGTATTGGTGTGTATGCGTGGTGTAAGGATGTTTACATGCATGTATTTCATGTGTTGTGCATGTTTCAGGTGGCCGGGGAGTGAGTTTGAGGATGAGAAGAGGGGTTTGGAGTGTGGTACGGGTGTACGGGGATCCATGCGATCGTATCGAGGAGGGGAAGTCAGGGGGCTAGGGCTCCTGGAGGCCGTACGGGCGTACCGAGGAGTGGTCCGACCGTACACATGCTCGCAGGAATTCAGGTTTGTCAGGAGAGTGGTGGCCGTACGGGCATACCAGAAGGATGGTACGGCCATACCGCAGCTCGTAGGTTATTGGGTTTGTCAGGCTTTTTGGGTTGGTACAGGTGTACGGGTGGTGGTACAGCCATACGCGACTTAAATCTGCCTTTTTAATAGATAAACATAAGCCCTTTTCCTTATGTTCTTTCACCCTTAACCTTTCTAAACGTCCCAAAACCCTAGAAAATACCCATAGAAGGACGTCTAAGCACCGGGATAGTGTGAGAGCATGGAGTAGAAGCTAGAGCTTGGTAGAGCTGGGATTACGGGCTTATGATAGCAGTCTTCTTTCTTCAGGTTTGTGCTAGCTACCTGTTACTTTTGGTTGTTGAGTGGTTCTACGGCCCTGTAAGGCCTAGAACTGATGCTCGGGGATTGAATTCCCTATAATTATGCTTGTTTATGCTTTTGATGTTGGTAATTATGGTTATTGGTTCCGAAAAGGAATGTATGTGTGGCTCTTGGTTCCAGGATGAAACGTGCCTTGTGATTATTGGATGTTTGGCTTGTAGGATTGCTATATGGCTGGTTCATGCATTATGAATGATGGCATAACATATCATGGTGAGGGAGTGAAATAAGGGTGGCGGAAATGAGGTACGAGAAGTACCTGGTACAAGAGGTACCGAGTCAAATGACGGGGGTGAGATGCTCCCACTGGTATGAGATATACCGATATCAATTAATACGGTGAAGGGAGTGAGATGCTCCTACAGGTGCGAGAAGTGTCGATATTAATTGATATGACAACGGAATGAGATATTCCGGAAAAGAGTGCAAGAGGCACCAAACCGAGGGCGAGTGCATTATACAACTGACTGTTGAGCATTCATGATTGTGTGATTGGGCTGAGATTGCTGGTATTGCTTGTGATACTATTGATTGGTTGTATGCTATATGAATTGGTTGCGTATGTGTATGGTGTGTTATGTGTTCCTAGTACCACTGAGATTATTCTCAACGTTTATCATTTGATGAACGTAAGTCCGAGTTGAGAGGGTGAGCACCGGGATTAGAGGTACAGCAGCTGGTTCGTGTCTTGGACTTCTGGACAGACTCCTACGGCTTTATATATTTGTGCATATTCCTTGTATTTGTAGTATTTGGCAGTATACTAAATGTATTGTATAAGAATCCATGCATGTGTATATCCAGGGTTTTGTATTTATTGATTTATATATCTTTCTACTCTTGGATTTTTATACGAGCATTAGAGTTTAAAATCCCTTGTAGTATAATTATTGTTTTCCTGAGATGGGTAAGCGATGGTTATGCTACGGGATCATGTCGTCACCCCTTGGGTCTTGGGTCGGGGTGTGACATTGTTCCTGGCTCTAGCAGCCTCCAAACGGTGCCCAATACAATAGCTAGATATTAACAATGCTTATTTGCAAGGGCAAATTGAAGAAGAGCTGTATATGAAGCCTCCAGATAGCTACCTAAAAGCTGTAGATGACATTTTAATCATAGGACCACAATTACCAGAAATACAGGTCGTCAAGAGATTCCTAGATAAAGAATATACAATAAAGGATTTGGGATCCATCCATTATTTTTTGGGTTTAGAGGTATCACAATCTGAGATAGGGATGTTTATACATTAAAAGAAGTATGTTAATGATTTAGTGTTTGAGGTAGTTTAGAAAGAGCAAAAATGACAAACTTCCCACTTCCAAATGGATAAATTTTAGATCTGGATCAAGGAGATTTGTTAGAAAACCCAGAGGTTTACAGGCATTTAGTGGGTAAGCTTCTGTATTTGGGGTTAGCACGGCTTGACATAATGCATGCAACACAATAGTTGAGCCAACACATGCAAGCACCATGCCAGAGCCATCACTCGGCTGCACTACATGTAGTCAAGTATTTGAAAGGAAGCCCTAACCACGGTTTATTTTTGCTTACAAAAAATGAAATAAGACTGTTAGTGTTTTGTGATGCTGACTGGGCCACTTGTAAGAAGACAAAAAAGTCACTTACAAGGTAATCTATTTTCATAAGAAACACACTTATCTCATGGAAAACGAAAAAGGAGGTAATAGTGAGTAGATCTACAACAGAAGCAGAGTATCGTAGTATGGCAAAGATCGTATGTGAACTAAAATGGTTATCATACCTTTTAACAGATCTGCATGTCGCTGTCTAAAAGTCAATCCCTCTTTTCTGTGATAATCAAACTGCACTTCATATTACCGTTGTCGTTGTCCATGCATGTTAGATCTCACCAACAATTAACAGATCTATTCATAAAATCTTTAAGAGCTTTAAAATTTCAAGGATTATTGGCCAAGATGAAAACGTCAATCCAACAACCGTTTCCATCTTACGAGGAGAATGAAGAAATGGATAATCAGACATGTGGTTTGGTGATTAATGAAGGAAGGGGTAGTAGAGAACAAATGCAATGTATTGACAGAACAAGGGAGGTTGAAGATGAGAAGGCGTTAGAATGCAACAGAGATGAATGGTGGAGTATGCGAGGTGTTTGAATTGAATGGTGTGTTACACGAGAAGACCTAACGGTTAAGTTGGTATCCGAAAGGTTTAAGGCCTGACGAGGCCCATGATTGATAAGATCTATGTTTAGCTTATTAAAGTTAGACTTGTTTTGTATATATATGGATTGAGAACTTTGGAATATTCATATATATAGATGCAAAAAATATTAAAAGTCATACTTTTCACAATATCTATGATCTCATAATCATTAATTATCTAGATTAAAATATAGTTTTTAAGTGATAATATTTCGTTTTAAATAAAAGAACTTGTGATCAAACTTTTATTTTATCATGCTATTTAGATTTGATTTTTATATATTACAAATGAGAATTATTAATTTTTCAAATTTTAGTTATTTTTATCTAATTTATATTCATCCACTGCTTTAATCTTACTCGTTTTATCTGTAAAAGATAATCAAATTCTTATTTCCATATATCTTAAAATAATAGTTGAATTTTCTTAAAATAGCAATTAATAACAAATTAACAATAATATATTAAAAAATATATAGTATTGTTACAAAATTTCCTCCGTTGATAATAAACTTCAAAATTTTCAGATTTATAATGTGAAGCCTCCCATAATTCGTCACGTAGCAGTTGTGACATAACCTACACCGGTCTTGGTCCAAAAAATAAAAAAAATAAGAAAAGGACCTACACCGGTCCATCGGCTCCTATTATTTTAAATGAATAATTATTTAAAAACAACTTTTTTATTTTTAAAATAAATAATTAAAAAACAAAAGAGGTAAATATTTGGTATTATTCAAATCTTGAAATCAAATTCTCCTTTCATCAGTATAATAATATAATACTAATGAAAATTTTAAAAAATTTGTTAAATGATATAAACTACACCATTCCCATATGGACAAAATTCATAAATGTTTAATAAATACAGAATTAATTAATATATGGAAAGAGATGAGTAAAACGATAATTCAAATTAGAGGGTTTTCTTTTACTGTTATAGCCAGCTCAAATGTCTAGCACTTCGTGTGTGAATATCTATAAATGTAAATAGCAATTTTATATTTAAGATATAGGATAAAATTAAAATTTTATTTAAATTTTGAAAAGACAAAACTGAAATTTAATTACTCTTTCACTCTTCATTTATTTTAGGATATGTTAGTATTAATTATTTGATTTATTATTTATATTATTTTATATAATATTTTTTAATTTTAGTAAAATATTATTAAATATACAATTAAAAATTTCATTATAACACATAATTTTAATCTTAATAAAATTCTATTATAACACATAATTTTATTATTATATATATTATTTAAAATTATATTATGAAACATAATTTTAATTATCATATACTTATATTATTATATGTATTACTTTTATAATAAGATATTTATCTCTTTAAAATTTTATTATTATATATATCAATTAAAATTTTATTTTAAAGTATGTTCCATCAATTTACTTTACTTGATAATATGACTTTGAAATATGTAAGTTATATACTAATAATATGAGATATTTTTATAACTTCAATAAAGATATCATATTCTTAAAAATTATAAATAATATTTTTCTTTATATAATTTCATTACAAAATTAGTTGTTATAAACGAAAATTATTACTATGAAATTATTAAAATAAAATAAATTTATTTTTAATAAATTTAGATTTTTTAAATAAAATTCTATTTGCTTACAACTAATCATTTATGTGTTGATTTTTAAATAAAATTATCCTAATGAAAATTAATTTTAACAAATTAAACTATTATATGATAAAAATAATTTGTATGTATATTTGATTTTGAATAGAATTCTTAGATAAAAATTAGTTATTATAAATTAAAATTATTACTATTTGATAATTAAAAATAAAAATAAAATTAGTTTTAATAAATTTAGAAAATAGTAAAATCATAATTTTACTTATTCTTATTTCCTCTTATAATATTAGTTAAAAATCTAAAAGAGATAAACTCCATCAATGTCCTTCGTTTGACTTTTATGATATGAATTTTAAAAAGTTGAATCATATTATTCAAGTAATTTTTATAAATTGCAAGCGTTTCAAAGAATTACAATATTTTTAAACTATTACACTTTCTGACTCTTAATCAAATAATTGTGAATCATTATAATAGAAAATTAAGATCACAAATAAAGACAATGCTATAAAGAAATTATTTTTGAAACTATAAAGAGATCATGAAAATTAAAATAAAGGCTATATAAAAGAAAATAAATGCTAAAACATTATTACTTATAGTAATTTTATTTGACGAATGATTGTTTGTCACACCTTGCCCCTCTTATAAGGTATGACATGCTCCCGTAATATGCTTAACAGATTCCACTTCAACATCAAAATCCGTTAAACATATCACAAGGGATGTTAAAAATTGATTTTCAACCTCTTTTATAAGTTAAAAGTATTAAAAGTAATATTAAAATTGTTAATCAAATGCAGCGGTATACAAATTTTGATCGTATTTTTTATCATAAAAATAAGGGAATTTAAAAATTTTGCTGTCATTAAAATAAAAGCTTTCGAAAAGAACTCTCATAAAATCCAACAAAATTTTTGCATGATAAAATACTCTGTAGGTGATGACGTATTTAAAATCTGATCATACGATTTTTCATCAACCTAAACAACATATATATAAAATCAAAATACTAAATAGATATATAAATAAAATTTGATGTCTCTCGATATTATCTTAGTACTATACTTACATCGTACTTAATATAAATATATATAACATGATAGATACCTAAAAGATCTCTTTTAACAGCTCTGACTTGTCAGATGCAAATCTCGACTAGGTCTAGCTTTTAACTTTTCTTTGATCTATGTTCAATAAAACGAACTTTGAGTACGACCTCAGTGGTGCACGATAAATAAAAATAAAGTAAGAAGATAAAATGAATATTATTAAAAGCAAGAAAAAAAATCCCCTTCTTGTTAAATAAATAAAGATATAATAATAAAACAACATTTTCAAGAAATAAAGTGATCGTGTATCATAATACAAACAATATCATCGTATAAAATGAAGTCCAACAATGTATAAATAAAATAAAATATTATATTAAAGATGTAAATCAAACATTTAATCTCAATCATAATTAAATCATCAATATCATCTATCTAATCCTCTATCTTTGTCCAAAGTTACAGAAAACCTACTCGGATGGGAGACGAGTCTTAATCCCACCCCAAAGGTGACTAATCTCATTTGTCTGGATCACAAGTTATAGCAATGAATCACTATAACCGAATGGGAGGCGGGTCTCAATCCTATCCCTAGGTGATCATATATTATAGTGTGCACACCTCTCATTGGGGAGGGACCGAATATCTTAACCTTCAACCCAATGAGGGATATGTCATAATCATCTATCTGTCTCACCATCATTTGTCTATTACTGTGTCATATCCTCAATTTAGCATCAACTATACATTCATGAATTAATTGAAATGTGTTTTTTTATATGTTATTAGTGTGAAAATGATATGAAATTATGCTAATGATGGATATTATATGAAATGATAAGGGTTTCATGCATTAAAGTTGAAATGAAAAATTTTGATAAAACCCCTAAACGGAACCACTGAACGGTGACTAATTGATGTTTTTGATATTGAAAACACTTAATATGATTAATTAAGTATGCTTAAGATAATTGTTTTAACATCAATTTGATATTTACAAATTTTAGAAAAATTAAAATTAGGATTAATTATGATGTCATAAGTGATGATGATGTAAGTATGATGTATGCATATGAATTTAATTATGATCTTTATGCATCAGAAAATAAATAATTATGAATTAATAAAATATTAGTAAGAGTATATAATAATAAATAAATATTAGAAAAGTATAATTAGTATTTTTAATTATGATGTCATGATGATGTCATAATTTGGTTATGATGATATCATAAACGAGTAAGGTATTAATTAATGGTATGTAAATAGATAAATAGATAATTAAAAATAGAATAAGTTAAAATAGATTTGAATTAGTATATTAAATTAGAAGTAGGATTGATAATTGAAAAAGTGTATAGGTATTTGAAAAAGTAGTTTTGAAAGTGGTGTTAATGGACGGAGAGAGAAATTGTATTTTATTAGATGGAACATGGTAATTATTAAACAAATTGTGTATTAATGAATAAAGGGTGTAGAAAATATGAAATTTAGGTTATTTATTGGTGGGATTTAAAAGAAAATACATTACATATACATAAAGGTATGTATAAAGGACAAAAATCCAATGAAATTAGGTGTATTTTATCTACTTTAGGATTACCCAACACCCCACCCCACTTAACCCTATGGTTTTATCACCTTATCTCCTTAAAATCCTCTCTTTAACATAATAAGCCACTCATTTCTTGTCCAATACCTAAGTGACCGAAGTAATACACTCTTTCCTCTCTTTCTTCTTCATTTTTCTATCTTGGTTCTTACATTTCTTTACTTTTTTCTCAAAGAGCCAAAAAAAACTCCAATATACCTCCATTTTCTTCCTAAAATGTATGTCTAAAGTTAGTTCCATAAGTGAAGACTAAGTTCAAGAAAAGACATCTTCATTTTTCCTTGTTTTACAAAGAAGCCAAAGTGTTTATTCTTCAAGCAAGCAAAAACCACAAGCTTTCTTCTTCTTTTGCTTGGTTTTTTAAGTTTGAAGCTAAGTTAGTGTTGAATCTTCAAGTTGTGGCCGAATATATGCATGTTTGTTTCCATTAAAAGAGGGACCAAAACCCTTTTCTTTTGGTTCTTCAAGAGTAAGTTGAATCCATTAAAACCTAAGTATTTTCTAAGAAAACTGAAGTTGTGTTGATGTCTAACTCTATTTCTTGTTTGATTTAGCTTCTTTGGTGTACATGCATGTGTATGGTAAAGTAAATCAAAGGCTTACTAGTTGAAAATAAGTTAAGGTGCAAAGATTGGAGCTAGATCAAGGCGAAGACTACATTTCTAGTTTGTTTTTCTTTTGGTTTCTTAAGGTAAGTAAGAGTAAGTATTAGTTAGTGGTAGATTGAATAGATTTATGAATTTTTAGTGAGATTTAAGTTTAGGCCAAATGGTATTTAGTATATTTGATGATTTTTGGTTGTTGTTTTGAATATCTTTCATAAGGAATCAGAGTAAGATACGATGATTTTTTCCAGGAAAGCCCCAGCAAAAAATACATGCTATTCCTTCTTTTCTATCTAATCAATCATAACCACTACTTACAATCCATAACATTGTGCACCATAAATAAGAACTAATAAATAGGCTGACAATCCAATAGAAAGACATCACGACCACTTGTGGAAACAAAATTATTTGTTGAGATGGAAATAAAGATATCAAATTTCTGCCAAGATAACTACAAATTCTAACCAATAAAAATCCCAATGAACCTAAAAAAAGTATAAAGGCCCAGTAGAAATTACTTGTTTTGCGAGACCCCACTATAAGTTATATCCATATACGTTATGATCACCAACTCATACTAGATCTAGTTGTTTTTTTATTTGAAGCAGGAGACTCCCCCAAATGAATTTGACTTTCTTTTTTTTTTTTCCGAAGTAACTTTCATTAACTCGCATTATTCTGATGTGAATCTTTAGGGGAAATTCATTGAATTTATTATATTACAAAAAAAAGAGACCCATCCCTCTCATAGGATCCATATATGCATATATATAAAAATATCAGCGTTGCATTTCTTTCAAGCATCTACCACAATCTTAATTTTTTTCAACTCAATTTATTTTTATTTTCAAATAGCCTGTTTACTTATATATCTATATCATATGTACTATATCCTTACATAATAATCCTTTCATTTTCATTTATGTTTGAAGGGAGCTGCCTGTATGTTATATCATATTATACTAAACTAAATAGATATCTGTATTATGATCCAAGTCTAAATCTTGAAAAAAAATAAATAAAATCTACCTCCATCAGACCTTTAAAAGAAATTTTAATTTAAAAAATCTTATTTTTTTTATTTAACTTAAAATCTTTTCTGGAGATATTCATTTTCTGGGAGAGACAGATAAAATATCCCGATACAGTGGTATCTTAATACCACCGGGAACGGTAAAAACAAATTCTAAGGAATTAAAAAAATTAAAAAATTGGATCTATATCCAACAAATCACACCTACCAGGAAAAAGTGTTTTGTTTTGGTTTGACCAGTAATCATATATGAGATAAGGAATGGATACTTAAAGATGTAAAAGGCATTAAATAAAATGATTTGTGATTGTATGGGTGAGTGTGTGTGGATTTCTTTTTTATGGCTGAATGGTCTCAAATAAAAGGATGAGTGATTTGATAAGATTTAGCATAATAATGAAAGGATATGTTAAAAATAGAAGATTAATATTTAAGAAAAGTCAAAAACTTAAGTTTTAATATAAGTTAAATTGAAGTGATATGATTATATTTAAGTTAAAGTTAAATGGTTTTGACTTAAGAAAAAAAAAGATTCTATTAAGTTTGATTTAATGATATAATAAAAGAATTAAAGTTAAAGATAAATGGAAGTATTATTATGATTAAGAAGGTTAGCTTAAAGTATGAGTTATTAAAATGGAGTTAAGATATGAATTTTTATTGTTTGATGGATTTATGTTAAAGTATTCGACCATAATGGAAATGAGGACTTAAATGAGCATTAAAATTAGTATATTAAGAGTAAATGAAAGGTTTATTGAGGTCATAAATAAATAGTAAAAACTGGTTGGTTTAAGTCAAGCATGTTGATTCAACTAAACGATATAATGAAACATGACTTAAGGTATGATAAGAGAGCTTATGAAAAAATATAAATAAGAACCAGGAAGATTATTAAGTTTGATAAATAATGATTAAAAGTTAAAGGAATTGGTTGATTAGTGGTATGATAAGATTAATGGAGAATTGGATTTGTGGACAGAAGTAAAGATTGAAAAAAAAGTATAATGGAATGATTATTATTTGAGATGTATGTATAGTAAGGATGTAAATGATCATTTAAGCAGATACAGTAGATATTATTAAGAAGATTAAAAAGTAAATAAATGAATAATATGATAAGGTTTTAAATAAGATTCTAAGTAAGGATTAAAATAGGGATAAAAGTGAACTATAGGTTCATAGACACATGATTTATAGGATGTTTAACTTGTATAATTTCACTGGATATTTCAATTAATAAGGTTAATGATGGATGATACATAAATCTGGAATTGATTAAGTGTGATATGTAAGTTGACTAAATGATATAAGATTATACTTAAGTAATGATTAATAAACAGGTTAAAGCAGATAGCATATAATATGATGATGTTAATGGAAGTATTGAATTAAATAGGCAATAAACAGTTATATTAAGTGTTATTAGACATGTGATTAAGTATAATAACAGAAAGATATTTAAGTAAGGATAATGTTTAAATTGTTAATTGAATATAAGACGGTATTAGTTAAAGGTCAATATAAGCAAAACATTATAATTTCAGATAGTTCTGATATAAATCAGTAATAGCATAGTTCAATATATATACATATATTATTATTGAATTAAAATAGATAACAGGATTGATTTAAGAAAAAAAGGGAAACTGAGAAGCTAAATGAATTTGATATTAATTGTTTTAATATTCTGCTTTTAAAATATAGATATGATTAATAATTGGAATCTAGTTAAGTTATAATATTAAAGCAGTACTAAGATGATGATAGTTTTGTAATTCAATAGTAACATATTAACTATTAAGTTATTAAGTAATTAATTAATAATAGAACTTGATTATAAACAGGAATATGATGATTCTCTGATAAATTATGATAAAGATTAATAATGATCAAATCTTAAGACATCACTGGATTTATTTTGTATTAGAACATAATTTTAAAAAAGGTGTATTGAATAAGTTATCATTGATTGATAATATCAATTATATCAACTAAATAAGGATAAGATAATGACATAATTAAATATGATACTACTGTTTTGATTAATTAATTGAGAAATAATTTAAAAGAAGGTTTTATGTTATTAAAAGGTTTAAAAAGTATAGTATCAATAATATGATGATTAATTTAGAAAATAAATGTAAACAATTGATGCAATTATGAATAGTAATATGATTACTATTATATAATACTATGATGTGATAAATGAATGATATTAATATGTGATTGATTAGTACAATGGTATATAATTATAAGAATGATTAATGATGCGATAGAATATATTAATAAAAGATGAACATTGCATTATGATTAGGTAATTCTATGGATAATCTTCATATATCACCAAAGGAATTAAATAAAGGGAAGGACATCCCAGGTTTGTGCTAATTAGTTTGGAAGTCCTACATCATTAAATAATCAAAGGGGTGATGGTATGGTAATACAATAGTATTACAAAATTAATAATGATATATATATATATATATATATATATATATATATATATATGTATATAGATAATTAACATGTCATAAACATCATTGCATTTATCATGAAATATGACATATCATGACATGGAGAAATAAAGAAGGTGAAAATTAAATAAATGAAAAGAAAAATGATTATGTGAATGGTATTGGATATTATGAAATGAAAGTCTTATGGAAAATAAAATGGAAGGATAATGAATATGAAATTTATGAAAAGATTATGAAGTGGTTCTTAGTATATTGAACCACATGAAATGGAAGAAATTACAATACGATGTGCATATATAAAGTCAATGATATGATATGAAATGATACAGGAAAATACAAAGGCGAATGCATTACATGAATACATTCTCATAAATAAGCATTTTCATGAAAGTATGATATTGATATAAATGGTATGATGTTTTACACTCATGCAAATAAATGTTAAACATAACATACATGCTATAACATTCATAATTTAATTTTAATGATAATGATATGACATTTTTAATGATAAAAATGACTTTGATGGGGGGAATAATGGTATTGATAAAGATATTAATGATATGGAGCATAGTTATAAATAATAAATGAATATTAAAGTATTAGTATTGGATATCGGTAAGAATATTTTTAAATGTAGGAACAAGCAAAGCCGGGGAGCAAGAATGTTAGTGGCAGCAGCTAAACATTTCAACTAAACTTTTTGGTAAATGGTTTGGTTTGATTTTCAACAGACTTCTATTCTATAATAATCGTGCACCATCTAAATAAAGTACTTGGTAGTAATTAAAATTATGGCTAACGGTAATTGACTATATTATTAATTATATTGATAATGATTTGGGATGATCCCTATATATGTAAAACAATGATGTGTGCATCTTAAATATGATGATGCTTGAAATTATGATAATATGTTAATGGATAGAATATAATTGAGGGATCGTACGCATGATTTTATATATATATTTTTTAAAAATGTTCATACTTAAACATAAATGTATGGAATCCTTTGTAGAATGATTATTGATTTTCTTAATAGAGAACTAATAATCATGCTACAGAAGCATGTTACACAATTGAAAGACGTGACATGAACCATGTTAGATGTGTTGTGATCATGTAAGTTTTTTGTATATGGTTGTTTTGAGAGGGAGCTTTATTTGTCAATATCAAAAAAGGGGAGATTGTTAGTCTACTTAGCTCCCTTGATGTTATTTTGATGTTAACAAATAATTCTCTTTTAATTTTAAATTTAATTATGTTAAATAGTTATTAGTATGGGTGTACCATCACATGTTGTTGCTTACAACCTATTTTAGAATTTTTAAGCATAAGGTTTCTTACAACCATATCACTTGGCCTATAAAGTTGTACTGATGCTATTGCCTAATTTATGTCTCTCAAGTACCTTGTGGTATAGGCACTCATATGGTCGTACCATTTCCATATATGACTTATTTACATAATTTTCCAACTTGACATAAAAGAGACTATACGGTTCTAAATGTCACACCTCTCACGGTGTAACATGCTCTCATAGAATAATGAATAGTCTCTGAATAAATGGAAACTATTGATTATCTTACAAGGAATGTAAATTTTTTTTAAACACTATCTTTGTAAAATAATATATGCAAGTAACTGAAAAACATATGTAATTTATTTCTCATAAACTTGATACATATGTAATTATGTTTGAAGAAAAACATTTAATAATAGTATAACTCACATCGTATACACGTATTTACTACCTTAATACATTACTGTAGTTGCAGAACATAACTATATATAAGATCATTATAGTGATCCAAGTCCTTGCCATCAAAGTGAGTCCTACTGAACTGGTGTTTCGGGATCTGAGTGCTTCATGAAGATATTTTATCCTATATCCATCAAATTACGAACATTGAGTATAAAACTCAATAGTGCTATAATCATGAAGCATAGTAATTATAAACCAATCATGTATTACATAATAGCTTTCATGACATCGATATTTATGATATAAATTAATCTTAATCATAAATCATATAATCAATCAAGAACAATATTATCAAACAACTCATGCATATAATTATCATTTATAAACACAACTGATCCATAACATTATAGAACATTCATTGGAATTTGATAATAGCTTGTCTATCATGATACAACATCACCTGTATCCTTTGAATCTATAACCTTTCATGTGTATCTGTGAGAAATACAAGTTTCATAATATGTATACTATATTATTTTAACATATGCCAATATCTTTCATCGTCATTGTTATAAACATTTCCATGACATAATTAAATCCTGTAAGTACTGTAAAGTGTCATACTTTAACGTTGTCGTGTATTCCTATCATTACCAATTCATAATATATCAAGGAATATAAGTCATTATCTTTATCTATATATCTCTCTAAATGATTAGCATATAAATGCTATAAATGAATAACATCATACTCTCAACATAACATTGTTATTTATGAGCATAAGCTCAAATAACTGTATTTCTTATCCTCTATGGCATAACCATGCCTTGTGCATTAACATTGTAAACATCTATTTATAAATGTATCTGTATTATTATATAATAATGCAATGTTGTATGTACCATGAATGCCATTATGCTATGCATTTCACCATTGTTTTTCTTATATCATTTCATTTTATTATCTCTGTAAGAATGTGACCATGTCTTGCATTCTTTCTCGGATATCATTTCCATGAGTACGACCATATTCAATATTCTGATATTAGCTCTATGATCATGCACAATTCTGTATTGGGTCCATTGTACCAGTACCTCTCATTCCCATAGGAATATCTCATTATCTCTGGTTCAACAAATAGAACCCATCATCTCTATGACCCAGTACGCTTTTGTTGATCATTATCTCACTTTCACTCATTTTCCTCCTTCCTTATTCCTCCATGTCATGCCATGTAGATCAATATGTATATAGATAATTCATGACATGATATGTATATGTTATACTATGATGCTATGATGAAAATGTGTAAGCATCATGATAAAATATCATACATAATCCATTTTATACATTTAGTAATATTGAAGATCATTTCATAATATAAGTACATTAAAATATTGCTCATTAACCTTGATTAATGGATTGTGATATTATAATCCATGAACTATAAATCACTGTTGCATATTCAATGCAAATCATGACATATCATAGCTGAAATATCATATTTAATATAATTATAAATTATAGATATGGTAATTTGCACATTGTTATCTTATAACTATATAACATTATAGTATAGTAACAATCTTTCATTATAAACTATTATACACATTTCATATTTTGTGATCTTTTATAAAGAAAGAGCATAAACATCACATAATATCTCTATCTCTATGATTATTCACCTATTGACCTCATTTAGTAGGTTATTGTATCATATATCATCAGGTAAAATCTTAATAAACATGATACTTTAGCTATCGACTTTATTAAATAGGTTATGATATCATACAGTGTAAACTATACTCTTTGGCAATCACTTTTAATTTAACATTGATTATTCATGTTCATAGTAGAGTAAAAATATCAGATAAAACATATAACTATATGTTAATATCAAGGTAAGTTAATAACTTACCCAAGGTAAATTAATAACTTACCCGCTGATCCATTAATAAGGAATCAGCTAATAAATAGCACAAACCTGCAATTGATTTTCATTTATCCAAACCCCTTAGTGACAAATGTAAATCTTCTTTCGAACCACCTATAACATTGCAAATATATAATATAATGAATCAATTAAAGTTGTTAAATTTTTTAACCTTGAGAGTTTGGGGTCCAATTCAAGGTATGAAAATCCAACATGTAAACTATGTGAAGGAAAAAGCTATTCGAATTTTGGACCCTGAGGTCTAGCTCGAGGTACAATTTTTCAGCCTTATAAATTCCAAAAATACACATGCTCTAATCGATCACTTAAAATGTTACAATAATTAATTCAATTAATATTATACTTTATACTAAAATAAAGTACATTAAAAACTCAATCATTAAGATATACAATGCAAGCAATTAAAACAAGTTATCATATCAAGTACAAAAAACATTCTATTCATGAGGAATAGTCTACCTTGCATGAATATTTTAGCCAAGTAAATTATCTCAAAATAGAACAAGTCTCATGCCATTAAAAAGTATATTTAAAGAGCTTTCTAATGGTATATTACACATCTAAAAACTCCATCATTAAAGCAGTTAAAATGTAATTATCTTAAACTCAAAATCTAGTCCCTATTCATATGACATGCTGCCTCAATGTAACAGTCTGAATGGCATGAATTTTTTAACCAACAAAATGACCTTAGAATAAAACAAGCCTTATAATATTGAAACTTAGACTCAAATAGCTTTCTAACCATATATTACACACCTAAAAAGTCAAACATTAAGGTAGTTAAAATGTAATTGCCGCAAGCCCCTTAATTCTACCCTTAACATGCATGAAAATTGTATACCAACTCAAACATGCACAACTCAATGTTATATAGCATAAAATTGAGAATACATGACCAAAATAATTCACTTGCATTCGGGTACATTAGTAAGTAAAGTGTCCTTCAATAAAATTACATGGCAGGCCCCTACTTACACATGCTTCATTCATGAAATCACAAAACATCATGGAATTTGCACCAACTTGTGCAATTTATATGCCCATCATAAACAACTCCTAAAATCACAACCCATACATAAATCTCATTCCTTATGATGGAAATATGACTAAAATATGCAGTTTTTCAAAAAGGTATACACAACTCTCAATATGCCCAAAGTTACACACATATGCACTAATTCACAAACAAGCTTCTTCCAAGCACTTCCATGCACAAACCCCTTCAAATATGACCCTAAACCTTATACATCATTGACAACCTAATTACTCAAAACATCACTTAATATGTTGCATATATTAATTTGCATGCAAACAGCCCCTACATGCCCACATTTTACAGATTACACATTTAAAAACATAATTTCAACTTACCACTAACTTGCACAATTTTTACTTATTTATGTAATACTCCAAAAATTCCAATTTTATGATGAAACAATAGCTTAATGTCATAATAATATCTCTTAGAATCAATTTTGAAAATATCCAACCATAACCCCATGAAATACACATTTTAGCACAATACTAGGAAATTTATCTTTCATTAAACTTCAAGCATTTATAACTCATTTGTCACATCCTCACTTTTAGCTCAAAAAGAATTAATAATTTGAGTAATTAGATTATTCCCTATACGATCAAAAATAAGGTGATGACATGGAATTATGAAAATATGCATATTTTGAGGTGAAAATTATTAATATTATGATAACAATAGGAAATATCTATTGAGATTAAGAAAAGATGATAAGATGATGGTAGATTAAGTTGAATGCCAAAATAAACTCGAACGTGTAAAATTGGATCGAGCGATAAATTACATGTATATCAAGGTAGAAATATTTATGTATGCATGGAAATGCATATGATTGAGGAAGTAAGTTAAATTATAATTTTTATTTGGAGAATACATAATTTATGAATTAAGTATGATAAAGGATCGTATAATTGAATTATACGAGTGAAAAATATACATATAATACATACGTATGGAAATAATTAAGGAATAGTGAAAAATGAAATAGTTAATAAGTATATTGACATAATTATATCTAAGATGATTGAGATAAAATAAGATTTGTGAATATAAAACAAAAATCTAATTAAAGAGAAT
>CANYBF011002680.1:0-10082 GCA_948192965.1 Dalechampia spathulata | reverse complement strand
CCCATCATGCTCATTTCAAATTCTCCCTGCATACACTCGGAGAACTCCTTGCATAACTTTTCATTAGTAGCACCAAATATGATATCATCAACATAAATTTGAACAAGAAGAATATCATGTTTGTAATGCTTAATGAAAAGTATAGTGTCTGCTTTTCCTTTGTCAAAACCATGATCAATAAGAAATGTGCTTAACCTATCATACCAAGCTCTAGGGGCTTATTTAAGGCCATATAAAGCTTTGGTAAGTTTGAAAACATGGTTTGGAAATTCAAAGTCTTCAAAACTAGGGGGTTGTGCAACATAAACTTCTTCATTTATAAAACCATTTAGAAAAGCACTTTTGACATCCATTTGAAATAATTTAAAGTTCATGTGAGATGCATATGCCAATAACATCCTAATAGCTCTAATCTAGCTACAGGAGCAAAAGTTTCATCAAAATCTATACCTTCCTCTTGACAATACCCTTGAGCTACAAGTCTAGCCTTATTCCTAGTTATAACACCATCTTTATCTAGCTTATTTCTAAAAACCCATCTAGTACCTATAATAGACACATCTTTAGGCTTAGGCACTAAAGTCCATACTTTATTTCTATCAAATTGATTCAACTCATCTTGCATAGCTAACACCCAACTATTATCATTTAAGGCATTTTTAACATTCTTAGGCTCTATTTGTGAAATAAATGCAAGGTTATTATGAATGTCTTTAAACTTAGAATGAGTTGTTACCCTTTTTGACGTTTCACCTATGATTTGCTCCTTGGAGTGTCCTTTTGGAAATTACCATTCCTTTGGAAGATCATGCTCTATATGTGTAGCAACTAGGTGAGGAGGAAGATCATCCACTTCTTCCTTTTCAGTATCTTTAGGAACAACTTCTTGTTGATGTTCTTTCTCATTTCCTTGTTCCATTAAAATTTCTACATCATCAACATTTTCCTTTCTCGGACCAAGGGAGTTAGTTTCATCAAAAACAACATGCATTGATTCCTCAATAATCAAAGAACATTTATTAAATACCCTATATGATTTAATAAAAGTTGCATAACCTAAGAAAATGCCTTCATCTATTTTGGGATCAAATTTTTTAAGATTGTCCTTGGTATTTAAAATATAGCACTTGCAACCAAATACTCTAAAGTATGAAATTCTTGATTTTCTACCATTCCATAGCTCATAAGGAGTTTTATTTAAAATTGGTCTCAAATGAACTCGATTGGTGACAACAAGCGGTATTGACCGCTTCGGCCTAAAAGTATAAAGGTAATTGGTACTCATTAAGCATAGTACGTACCATGTCACAAAGAGTCCGGTTTTTCCTTTCAACTACCCCATTTTGTTAAGGAGTTCTAGGAGATGAAAAGTTATGATGAATACCAAGTGATTCACAAAAAGATTTAAAACTTTCATTTTGAAATTCTTTTCCATGATCACTTCTAATAGAGGAAATATAGTAACCTTTTTCATTTTGCATTCATCTAGTAACAGTTTGAAAAGCATCAAATGCATCATCTTTATGAGCTAAGAATGAGACCCAAGTAAACCTAGAGTAATCATCAACAATAACAAGTGCATAATGTATACCACCTAAGCTAGCTACCCTAGTTGGACCAAATAAATCCATATACAACAATTGAAGAGGTTTGGTAGAAGTTACCTTGTTTTTAGCCTTAAATGAAGATTTTACCTATTTTCTCATTTGGCATGCTTCACATACCTTGTCCTTAGAAAATTTGATCTTTGGAAGTCCTACCACATGTTCATTCTTCCTGAGATCTCTAATACTTTTGAACCTAGCATTTTCAAGCCTTCTATGCCAAAGTCATGAGTCTTCACTTATGAAAACAAGACACTTCACATTCTTGTTAGGAATAGAATCTAAAACAATCATGTAAATGTTTTCTATTCTTTCTCCTTGAAAGACTAGCTTATTATCACTAATGTTATACACATAACAACCTTTAGAATCAAAAATGACCTTAAGACCATTATCACATAATTGACTAATGCTAAGCAAGTTATGTTTCAATCCTTCTACCAATAAAACTTTATTAATAGAGAAGTTGGAATCCTTGATGACCTTACCAATTCTAAGGACTTTACCTTTAGCATTGTCTCCAAAGGTGACATCACCTCTCGAATATTCCTCAAGATGGGAGAAAAGACTTGCATTCCAAGTCATATGCCTTGAGCGTCCACTATCGAGGTACCACTTATTCTCATTAATCTTGGATCTCAAGTATACCTGTCAAAACAAATATATTTACTTCCTTTTTGGTACCCAAATGTACTTGGGTCCTTGGGGGTTAGAAGCATTTACATTATTGTTCCAATGCATTTTTTTAATAAAGCATCTATTGGTTGCATGCCCCTTTTTATTGTAATAATGACATACAACATTTCTAAACCTAGAATGATTGTGCACATATTTCTTCTTAGATGCATGTGAATGATTATGATTGTGTGAACAAGAACATGAACAATGATGCACCTTATTAACATGCCTATGTGCTCTATGAGTCTTAGGGTGAACATGTTTCTTTTTCAAATCATTTGGATTTTGTTGTGAGGTGGAGGCTTTGAAAAAAACTGTACCCTTAGAAGTGTAGGAAGAATCTTGATTAAATCCAAGACCCTCTTTATTACCACTAAGTTTTTGATGTTTTAAAATAGTATCTATCTTGACCTCACCTTGTTTAAACCTAGACAAATTATCTTTTAACAAATCCTTTTCCTTTGAAAGCTTATCATTTTCATCTTTCAAAATCTTATTTTCTTTTTCAAAACTCTCAAGTTTTGTTTACAAGAATCAAATTCATTTTGTAAAACATTTTTATCCTCAATTATGCGTGCATGCTTATTCTTAAGTAATTTGGGCTTCTTAACCAAATGTTCATATTTTTCCAATAATGCTTCTAATGCACTACAATCATCATCATCATTAAGATCATCATTACTATAATAAGATTGAGATGATGTAGTTACCTCATCCTTTTCCTCATCATCTAGGAATGCCATGAAGCAAAGATTGGTTGCTCCTTCATCATCGGATATCTCCTCATTTGATTCACTGTCATCATCCCAAGTAGCCTTCAATGCCTTCTTTTTGAAAGGCTTGGATGGTTTGTTGAGGTGAGGACATTCATTCCTCATGTGTCCCGGTTTGTTGCACTCATAGCAAACGGTTTGATTCCTTCGTTGATAGTCCCTTCAATTAAAGTCCCTTCTTTGCTCAAATGGTTTTTTGCCATCATTTTTATGCTTCTTCTTCTTCATAAGAAAGTTCTTCACACGTTTGGAAAGGAGAGCTACTTCATCTTTAAGGTCCCCTTCACTTGTGGAAGAGGTATCTTCTTCTTTTGAAGCCTTGAGTGCGATTCCTCTCTGCTTATCTTCTTCTACCCCTTGCTTAAGGGTAATCTCGTATGTAAGAAGCTTCCCATAAAGTACATCAGTTGATAATACTGACAAGTCATTTGCTTCTTTGATGGATGTTACTCTAGCCTCCCAATCTTTCTTAGGCAGCACCATAAGATTTTGTTGTTGATATCTTCTTTTTGATACATCTTGCCAAGCTTCATTAAGCCATTTGTAATCACCATGAGTTGATTGTACATTTCATAAATTGATTCATCTACCTTCATCTTGAACAACTCATATTGATACGTCAGCAATTGAATCTTCTTGTTTCAAACTTGATTGGTTCCTTCATGATGAGTCTCCAATGCAGTCCACACTTGCTTTGCTGTAACACAATGTGATACTTGACCAAATTCTTCACAACTTATGGCACAATATAGTATGTTCATTGCCTTTTTATTCTGAAAGTTTGCATTTAATTCTTCTGTTATCCAATCGTCCCTATCCTTAAGAGAGATAATGCCATCAATTATGATTGTTGGAGGTAAGTACTCTTTCACCATCAAGTCGTACAGCTCAATTCCATTGCTATCTAAGAAAACTTCCATTTGATGCTTCCAGTATGGATAATCCGTTCTATCAAAGTATGGGGGTCTTGTAAATGATTGACTCTCAATGGTTTCCATAGGATCTTTAGCTCAAGAATTTTACTTCTTTCAACAATGAGCACTAAATGCTCTGATACCAAATGAAAATCCTCTTACGGAAGGCAACACGTGCGGTTTATAGTGGTTCAACCAAACTTTTGCCTACGTCCACTTTCTCGTAAGTCTCAACTTAGGGTTCCACTAATTCTCAATCAATTTACACAATGGATTCCATAAATGAATCCAATAACCCTAGTGTTTTTAGGCTCACACTCAAACCTTTATAAGAATTATCCGCACAAGCTCTCAAATACAATTTAATCCCCAAGGATTAATCATACATCAATCCCATAAATATAAAACCTAATACCTAGGTTGTGGGAATACAATAAAAGAGAGTATTTGATAACTTAATACATAAATATAAGTTAAACTTACTTGCAATTGATAATCAAGGCTCAAAGGAAGTTGTTCTGCAAGAACTAGCCATTAAAATGAAAGATATGAAATATTGCATAACAAAATAGCCATTTGAAAGGGTTTAAAACCTTTCTTTTAAGTCGTGTATGGCTATGCCAATCATGTACGCCCGTATGAATTCAAATTTTACCATTAGAAAATGAGAGGAAAATGTGGTACGGTTGTACCATCACTTGGTACGCCCGTACCAAACCAATTTTCCTGCGAGCTCACGTATGGTCGTACCACCCAATGGTACGCCTGTACCAAAATAGGTTTACTGATAAACCATTTTCCTACGAGCTCACGTACGGTCATACCATCCAATGGTACGCCCGTACCAAGCTCAATAAAACAGTTTTAACTAGGTACGGTCAACTGTATGACCGTACCACTCAACTAAGTCATCTGGTATGCCCGTACCAACATAAAAACACTATTAAAAACTTGCAAATAACTTAAATTGACTCACATGTGACTTATACATCAAAACCTAAGGTCTAACAAAGTTATTAGATAAAACTTAAGATATTATATTTTTAAATATATTATAAAAATAATTTTACATTTTAATATATATTTGTGAATGAATGCTAATTGAGCTTAAAAATGAACATATACATATTCATTTTTGCCTTTTATTGAAATATGTTATTTAATAAAAGAAGCTTCTAGAAAGTGATTTCTAAAACTTTCAATCATATAGAGTTCAATATTATATTAAAAATATATTGAATCTAAAAATTTAAATTGTTAAATAAAATTCATAAATAATTATCATAATAATACTTTGGAATGAAAAATTAACAAAAAGTTATCATCATATATTTTTCTTTAAAATATGATGCATGAGATGATGATGTTAATAAGATAAATAATAAATCAAAGTATGTATTCTTAATAAATATGATTAATATGATAAATAACACTGACTCAAATTATTTATAGTAAACAATGCAATATCTATTATATATATACACAATAATAGAAAAGATAAATAAATATATATATATATATAACAAAAAACAGATAGATAAATAATTATCATATCTATTGTAACAAAAAATATTTAAATATATGTATCAATTATATATATTATATTAATCTTGTTTATAGATAACATATGATTGATGATTAACGATTAATAATTGATAATTAATAATTAATGATAATGGTAAATAATAATAATGGAATGGAGGGTATATTTGATGTTTTTAATACAAATTTTTAATTAAAAATAACATAATGTTAAAAAAATTTTTTAAAGGACACTTTTAAAAATATGAAATTAAAAGTGATATTTTGCTAAGAAATTTTATTAGTTAGTTGATATTTCATGGACCACACTATACATGGTTTTTCTTTCTTTTTACAAAAATAGAACACACTTCAAATATTGTTATTGTATAGTGCATTAAATATTCTATGTTTTAATAAATCAAAAAAATAAAAATAAAAAGTTAAATGATGAAAATATCTAGATTTTGGTCAATTTTTTAATTTTATCTCAAATTTGTATGAATCAATAAACTATTTGAATTAATGTTTGTATATTATATATGTTCTATTACTATATTCTTATGTTATATACGTTCTATTACTATATTCTTAGTCTTTTATTAAGTTTTAATAAAATATTGTTAGTTCTATACTAAAAGCATTCAATTATTATGATTTTATTAATCTTATATGAAAAATTTTTAATTATTTTAATTATTTTATTGTAAGTATTTATATTAAAAATTCAACATATAATTTTTTAAATTTTATTAACATTGTACTATATCTTAATGTAAATGAAAATCAATTATATTTATGTTATTAATAATTAATTTAAGTAGAAATATTAAAGTGAATTGAGGATGAAAACAAACTTGAAAGTTGAACAATAGATTTGGTAATAATTAATTTGTGAGTTTGAAGTCAAAAATTGGACATTGAATTTATGGAATAACTTCAGTGGCGGCAATCATCATTGATTTCGGTCGTCACAGCTACAATATCATATCATGTTCTTGGTGGTGAAATCATACCTCCTAATCTCGATGTTGATCTTCTGGACGAAGTTCTTCAAGTAATTAAGCTTCACAATGCTTTGGCAATTCTTCTCTCTTCTTTTGCTACTCAACATGGAATTCCAGCAGCATTTTTATGGTGAAATACTCTCGTTCAGGTTCCAGGTGAAGAAACAATTCAAACTGCTAAGCTACTTGCCATGAAAGAAGGTTTACTGGTATGAAAAAATTCTAACTTACAGCCAAAATTAATTAGTATCAAAGTTAATGTAAAAACTTTTTAGTTTGTTTTTCCTCATTTCTTCCATTGGACTGGTTGGTCTGTCTTCCGGTGCAGCAGCAACTGCCGCAATTAAGCTGGTTAAAAGGCCCGAATATGCTGGCAAACTTATTGCTGTGAGTTTCCATTTCCTTGTTCTAATCCATTATTTGTTCATGGTTTTGTACTTTCTGTCCTAATTAATCAACTACTTGACATGTTTCTTCAGATGATATTTCCTGGTTCTGGAGAGCGCTACCTATCTTCCGTGTTGTTTGATTCCATTAGGCATGAAGTTGAAAGCATGACTCTTTGATTTTGAATCACTTCAATTTTCAGCTTCGACAAGTTAATGCTTTTACAGATATTTTCATCGAATAAACTCAGGAAATCCACTTATTTCTCGCTATATTCTATATGATTGTCAATCAATTTCAATATATGTAAAATTATTTGATATAAGAAAAGTAAACAAAACATTGTTCTTCGTTTAGGCATTTTATCGAGCATGAGACCGGCTCACTATTATCAACAAAAGAAACTACTACTCTACTTGTCTTCCATCTGAAGAACAATGCCAAAAATACATAACCATAAGCATAAATTGAAAATGCGAATACCCAATATTATCTAAGCTCTCTCACCACGAATCCTACGAGCTAACTGAATATCCTTAGGCATAATGGTAACTCTCTTAGCATGAATAGCACACAGATTTGTATCCTCAAATAATCCAACCAAATAGGCTTCAGCAGCTTCTTGTAAAGCAGAAACAGCACTGCTTTGAAACCTCAAATCAGTCTTGAAATCTTGAGCTATTTCTCTAACCAACCTCTGAAATGGAAGCTTCCTTATTAAAAGCTCTGTACTCTTCTGGTACTTTCTAATTTCCCTCAATGCCACAGTTCCAGGCCTGAATCTGTGTGGCTTCTTCACTCCTCCGGTTGCCGGTGCTGACTTTCTTGCTGCCTTTGTGGCAAGTTGCTTCCTTGGAGCCTTTCCTCCTGTTGATTTTCTAGCTGTTTGCTTTGTACGCGCCATTACGCTGAAAATTAGAAAACGACTGTTTGGTAGATGTGAAAACAAACAGAAAGCTACAGAAAATGAGTAAAACCAAACCTGCGGGAACGTTTGCTTTATAGCAGAAAGTAAACAGCGGCGGGAAGGTGGTAAAATATGGTGGGAGTTCGAAATTGAGGAAAAGGAAATTTAGACCGTTTGATTGGCTGAGAATCGAACGGTTAATGATATTGGAAGAAAAGCGAGACGGATAGATCCGCGTGTAAGGTGAAGCGACCAATAGGATTAATTCCTGATGGCGATTATCATTATCGGTTCTTCAACTCTAGAAATTCAAGGAATCCCATTGAAAACATAGTTTTCATTTTCCTATAACACCTCCAATTTGTAATTTGAATTTTTAATATATTATTATTATTATTAGAGAAAACATAAAATAAAAGTTTATTAATATTTTCTCCATAATAATTCATAATAAATAAAAATACAATAAGAAATTCACATACTAAAATTAGTTTAAAAAAAGAGAAATAATTAATATCTATATTTTAATATTAATTTAAAATAATATTTATTAAAAGTAAAATACTTTCTTTTTTCTCAATTATTGTTGCTTAATTAATAAATTAATTTGGATTTGTAGTAATAAATACTCATAAACAATAAAATCTTTTCATTTTCATTAATCATTAATGTTATAAAAACACTATTTCATAATTAAATTTATGATTAATCATAGAGGATCAATTTTACAAATTCTTCATATGAGTATATTATATCTGTATATATGAACTTTATTTTATATTTTATATTATTTAATTTTATATTTTATATTTTTATTTTATATGCGTATGATATATGTTTTTAACTTTAATAAATATAAAGATGATTGAATTAAAAATTAATCAATTTACGTTGTGTTGGACGTAAGATGTAGGTCTTGTACAGTCATCATCGTCGGGATATGGTTAATGAATGGAGTCAGTGGCCGATTCAGAAGGTAGTATGGTTCTAACACGATGTTGTTCTCGTAATGTAGCTTGACCACTACGACCAAGCTGTTGAGCTAATTCCAATCGAGAACTTATTGAAATATGCTCAAGGGCATCAGCCTACATAAAAATATAATAGTAAATCAGTTAGTACATTTGATGTACACAATTTGATTAATGAAATAGAGTTATAGGATTAGATGTTTACTGAAGCTCTAAATTGTGTACCCCTAGGCGAGATCCACCTTCTCGTAACTTTGCGATACCAATCCATATATTCAGAATGGTAATGCATATGGGGAGAAGCAATAGGAGCTTGCATAATTTGTTCCATGCGATTATCCCATAATGCAACCCATGTTGAATATTGTTCCATCCAATTGATATGTGTGTTATGAAGATCAGATTAATGCAAATCTTCAGTCTGTAAGGGTAGATGAGAGATGGGTTGCACTAGTCCAAATTGATGGAGGACCCTATCAGGTTAGTGCCACTAAGCTCCAAATGTCCTGGCCTTGTAAGCATTGACGAGGGAGAACATTTAAAATGTCCTGTTGATAGGGTTCCTGTTGGTTTGCGTAGTTAATAAGCAGCGGAAGAAATTTAAAATTTTTATTTTAAATCAACAAACCAAAAGAATATCTTTGCATCAAAACACATAGAAAACAGATTAGAGATTAGAAGCGACAGTTTGATAGTAACTCTTACATTCAATGCAGATGTCCTTCGTTCTTGATCTCTTTTGCGTTTATGGTTATTGCAAACCAAAAACCACCAAAATAGGTAGCCTCCAATAGTATCCATACGAAATAAGGATGTTCCAAGCAAGCAACCGATTGCTTCTATCTTCTTTCCTGTGAACTAGCAAAGAACAAGAAGAAAACTTATGGAATTTGCGTCTTCCTCACAATTGCTCTTGTGAAGGCCGAATTCTCCTTCCGCAGAGGAGGCTAGGTTTTGGCCAAAGGAAGATCAGATGAGTGGCTTGACCTAATTTTGGTTATAATCACATTTTAATATTCCAAAATTAGGTTAAGCTGAAACCCTTTCAGCTTAAGTCAGGCCTGGGCCCGTCTGTGACTAATATGGCCTGTGACCGTCACTAGCCATATTGTAGCCCAACCCAATGGCCTAACTTAAAGCTTATGGACTTCTAAACATTAAATTTTAAGTCCATAAAGCATCAGATTAATTTCCATAAGTGATTTTTGACTTTTCCTAAAAAGATGAAAATGCCCTTTTAAGCTTGATTCCTCATTTGTAAGTGTGTGACCTCTTAGGTTCCTAATATGTTGGCAACATATTAAATCTTATATTTAACAT
>CANYBF011002345.1:0-12469 GCA_948192965.1 Dalechampia spathulata | reverse complement strand
TTATAAACAGTGACTATATATTCTGATTTAATCATTCTTCTATTATTCATACTTAGTCTTAGGTATAATGTCATAAAATATAACTGTTAAACATTTAATCATTTAATCTTGCTTAAAACAATATCATTCCATTAATATTCCAATCAAATTTAACTTATCTTAACATATTCAATATTCCTATTTAGAGTATTTTGTTACTTCTGTTAATGTCCTTACTTAAATTCTCACCAAAATAATATCATATAACTTAATGATCTTCTTAAATCATTTAATATTCTTAAATCCTTAAAACATTTAAGTCCATAAAATAATCATAATCATATATTTCCTTACAACCTCCTTAACCTTAGCATAAACATTCTTAAGTTATTTATTTCATAATTTGACTTAATCTAAATTTATCATCCCATTGATAACTTAAATAGACCTTTAATAATTCTTATTATATGTAAATATCCTTTTTAGTTTTAACAGTAAACTCATTTTTAAATCATATTTATTCATCTCAAGTTATACCTCCTTTTAATCTTAATTTAAATCAATCCTTTTTAACTCTTATTAACCCAACGTATATTATTTATTATAACTTAATTAAACCTTTAAAATACCATTTATACACTTAATTAATTATCCATTTTGTCCATTTCCTTCCATAAAGCCGAATACTCACATATTTTAAAATAAATTTCCAATTATTCTAAAATCCACTTTAACTCATTTTACTTATTGTTAACTTAATAATTCTTAATGTTTCCTTCATGTAAACTTTAATTATTATATCATATCCTTTAATTAACTTAACATATTCCATAATTTAC
Source organism: Dalechampia spathulata (assembly GCA_948192965.1). Lineage (NCBI taxonomy): Eukaryota > Viridiplantae > Streptophyta > Magnoliopsida > Malpighiales > Euphorbiaceae > Dalechampia > Dalechampia spathulata. The sequence continues at coordinate 11,651 of CANYBF011002345.1, read as the reverse complement.
TATTTTCAAAGTTTAAACATATTAATAATGAAAATTAAGCCTTAAAATAACCAACATGCTTACCTTATGCTCTTTTAAGCCCACCTTTATATAACTTTCTTATTAACTAAATATTAAGACATTAATAAACCTTAATTAGAAATAATTTATTAAATCAAAATCAATTTTAATCATTTAATTCTTTATGCTTTAGTCATACTCAAATAAAATGACATTAAGCCTTAATTTACCTCTTTTTAACTTAGCTTAAGGTTAAATTTCCTCATTTTTCTTATAATTAATCTTCTATTTTTAATAAATTAACACCTTAATCTCATTTTAAACTTACCAACCAACAAATTATTACCTACATGTTTTGGCTGGTTTGATGAGAAATGAAGAAACTAGGGTTAAGTTATGAAAAAGGAAGATAAGAAAGTGATAAGATGATAAGAAATGAGAGGTTAGGAGAGAAAATGAGATATGGAGGGATGGGATTTCGGCCAGATGGGAAAATGGAGAATTATTGGAGTGAAATGAAACTCAAATGAAGGAAAAATTTGGGCTGCATGCATTTCATTTGGACAAAAGTCCTTTTTAGTCCCTAAACATCACTAAACTACCCCTTTTAGCCCCTATACTTGTATATTTTTGTATTTTGCTTAAATCCACCAATCAAATTTCTTAATTTTTGTATTATACACTCTAATATATCATATTGTAATTATAAATACCTTCCAACAATTTTTCCATACCAATTTAATTAATATTCCTACATTCTCTCTCCATCCACTAACACCTTTTCAAAACTACTTTTCCAATTTCCTATATAACTTTTTCAAATACCAATCCCACTTTCATTTAATTATTCTATTTAAAATATATGCTAATTCATTCTATTTTCATTAATATTTATCTATTTATTAAAACACTAATTTCCTTATTTTCTAATTATGATATCATTTTTAGCAATTATGACATCATAATGTCATCCTAATTAAAATTATTAATTCTACCTTTTCTAATATTTATATTTTATTATAAAATTATACTAATTCATCATTACTTCATCATTTTCATTTTTCCTTAAAAATTATAATTAATTCCACTCGCTTACATCATCATTACCTCATTATGACATCATAATTAATTTTTAATTCAAAATTTTCAAAATTTGCATATATCTAATTTAAGTTAATACAAGTACTATGGTTAAAACCATTCAATCAAATTCAATGTATATAACATAGAATCCTCATTTTTATGCTATTTAGAGTTTGTTTTAGGGGTTTCGGTAAAATTTTCAATTTCCTCTTTTAAGCTTTAAACTCAATTCTTATCATATACTTATCAACATAATCATAATTTCATATCATTATCACACCAATAACATAGAAAACATAACATAACATCAATTTATGAATGCACAATAAATCACTAAATGCATGATATGATAGGTGTTGGTTTGGTTGCTTATGGAGGAGGAAGAAAAAGAAGTAAGAAGAAGATGAATGAAGAAGGAAATGAATGAACGAGAGGAGGAATGGGTTCGGTCACCTTAGGAAAGATAGAAAAGAAATGTGTGTGTTATATTAAATGAAGGGAAAAAATCGAATGGCATAAGTCGTGTGTAACTTAGAGCTATTCTATGGTAATACCATGCACCCTCACACATTTAATTACACCCCTTAATAATCCACTTATACGTATAACTATACATATGTAATCCTAATTTACCTTCCATTAACCTTTTTCAATACATATATTTATCCTATATTCCCTTCCACTAACTTATATTTATACATATGATAATAATTTTCATAATATAATATTCCTTCTTACATCCCACTAACACATATACCTATACCACTAACACATATACCAATCCCACTAACACATATATCTATATATCTAATATTTTATATCCTCCACTAACATATTTATCTATATCAATATAATATCTTTATATTCCACTCACATTTTATATCTATATATATATTTACATACTTACATACTTACATACTTATAATATAATACATTATCTAATTATATATATTCCTTTTTATATCTTATATATATTATATATTATATTATATCATTTCTATACATACCATTACATTATTTAAATACCATTACATTAAACTTATACTAATACATTATATATATTAATTTTTTTATATTCTCATATTAGAATATCGTGTGTGTGTGTATATATATATATATATACACACATACATTATATACTATGATACATTTTATATATAATATATTCATTTAATACCTTATAATACATTATGTACATCCTAATTCATAATAATACCTTTAATTATTTAATTTATGTATTTATATTATATTTATTATTTTTAAACACTTCCATAGCATATGTATATATATTCAATTATGTATACCCTTCACAATTAGATGCATACTCATTCTTATACACCTTAATTTATCTTAATTCCCTATATACTTAAGCTTACATACATATGTACATTTTCATATACGAATGCACGTACGTTCAAACAATTATCTTAATCATACACATGTAAATGTATTCAGTGTTCTCGACATCATATTCATCTTATTATCATACCATTATTCAATGATTCCATTAATTATTCTCATTCCTTAGCACACATTTCCATATCAACATCTCAATCATACTATATCAAGTAATGTACATCACTCGTATCATCAATGCAGTGCGTGCTAAAAATGAGGATATGACAAATATATTTTTCGATAGTAATTATGGATAATCAAAAGTGAATTAAGTCCAAATGAGTTGCTATAGTGAATTTATGAGTTTCTTTTTTTTTTGATATTTTTCACAAACTAACTCATGTAAATTATATTTTATCATGAATGACTTCATCATATTTAGTGGACTTTGATCATTGATTTGAGCTTGCTCATGACTTTAATTGGTTAATTGTGTCTCTATATCATCATTTTTATTTAAGAATGTTGATTGTATATTATTACTTGTGCATTATGTGTTTTTGGTTTGTGCTACCCAAGATCCTTATTCCTTTTCCTCGAGTGGTGGACATGTCACTTGATGTCTATTTTTGTATCATTAGAGCTCTTTTATTCTATAATAGACCTATATTTTATTCAGTTTTTCCATCGCATGTATGTCTTATTTTACATGTATCTCCTATCTCTTAATCTCTTTTCTATAGGTTATTTGATTATTATTCCATTGATATGCTTTTCGTTATTGCTATCATACTATATCTACTACTATGTCATCTTGTGTGATTTTATCCATGCCCAAGAATATCAATACACCTTCCTAGGATAGTTAATTGCTTAATATGATAAAATTTCAAATCAAAACTCTAAAATAAATAGATTTTCACAATCCAAACTTATTTGTAAAGAGTTTAACTAGCACTTCTATTATGGGATGGTTGAACCATTTTTTCAGAACCATCCAGTATTGACTCTATTTTGCAACCTTTTTAGATCTGTATCATTCATCGAGGGAGACCATTTGGAAGACCACTTTTCACTCCAAGTGAACCTTTAATGTCATCTATATCATCTGTTAGAAGTCTAACTTTAGATCGCAGTAAAAGCCCTGTCCACAAACATACAATAAGAAATAATATATGTTGTAATTACATCATTACTATATTTTATTCAAATCATAACGATTTGACATGTATAATGAAATATGTTTTTGTGGTTCTTAATTATAAATGATATTTTGACATTACTTAAAATGTTACATATTTATCAGTGTGAATATTTTCATTACATATGCATGTTTAAGTACTACTAAATTTCATTTTCAATATTTATCATTTGATGATTATAGTTTAGTAACACTGGAATAGCAAGAGACTAGTCACTCATTGACAATGTTACATTCTAAACCCAAAGGCATGTGATTTAACATACTTAATAGGATTTGAATATAGATGCAACTATCATGTATATGTATGCAATATAAGTACATGAATATAAAAAGTCATTTATTTTGTGCGAATACACATCAATTATTAACATACTTTAATAGGATTTAAGTATAGATGCAATTATCATGTATATGTATAAAGATTTATTAATCCTTTTACCATTTTATCGAACTAGAGTGATAAACAAATTCCTTTTTTAAAAATTATAAATATGTAAATTGTTGCAAATATCATACTAAAAGAGTAGTAAGTAGTAGTCATTTCAATTTCACACAGAAATCTATTCGTGAGTGAAGTTAGAAAAATCCTGAAGAAAAGTAAATTTCTAATCAGATTTTCTAGTCCTGACTTAACCAAACTATAAACTAGTGAATACTCATAACTTTAGAAAAAGCTGTTCCAGAAGTAACCTGTATTTGTCTGCTACATTTGATGGCTAACAAAATTTGATCGGAAACCAGGACTTTCATGTTGTTTACATGATTGTCGGGTTTTTTCTGCTGGTGTAAGATACTGCAAATGTTTTGTTAGATCATGTATGCTATTTGCGTTCCACCAATGTCTGTCACTTGTTCTATCATCATTAGTTTTTGCTTGATTGGGATGATTTTCTGATTCGTGTATGTTAGAAGAACCAGGAACCTCTGTTAGGAAATATTCCCAGAAATGATCATTCACTCCAGATGGCGGGTTGGGATTTTCCTTGCCTGTGGTTGATTGTTGCTCAGCATCATTAATTGCTCCATCAGGTTCAGAAAGACTGGCTGTATTTTCAACGGTTTCTATATGATTGATACTCGCAGTTGGCTCAGGATATGGAGGAATATCCTTTAATAGAGATGAGCATGGAAGTGATCTAGGTGAGCAAGTATCTCCACCAAATGATAATGCACTTACCTGCTGAAAAGTTAGTAGACAAGGGGGAAAATCAGAGCAAGAATCTTGCGCAGAATTTTCCCTTGCTCCATACAAGATATTCTCCAAACATTTTATGGATGATTCTAACTTCTCAGCTGACTCAAAATTCAACATTGATGCATAGGATTCGCCAGAATTATCTTTCAGGAAACTCAAACTTTGATCCTGTTTCTTGCATTTTTCCCTATGAAAGCAATTGGCTTCTGGCAATCTCCTTTTTTTGTTTTGATAACCCGATTGTTTCATAAGAATTGATTCAAATCCAGGTTTCTTTGTTAGTTGAGCCACGCAAGAAAGTAACAGCATTTGTCTACGTTCCATGCTCGCTAACCTCTCCCCTAATGACATAATTTGAGACTTGAACGTTTGCTTTTCTTCTTCTGTTCTTTGTAGCTCCATCTGAAGCAAAATCTTGTCATGTTTCAGTTGCTTGATTTTCTTCTTGAATCCCCCTTTTTCGAAATCGGTTAGTGCAGAGGTATTTCCTTCATTCTGTAATGAATGGCTGTGAATTGGCTTGCGCCGCCGGATATTGCTTAGAAGATGCCTCTGTCCTCTCATAAATTCTTCATTAGCAAACTCCCATTGATCAGGATCAATCTTTCTAAATCCCTGTTCAAGTATCAAAATCATGATTTTCAGTAACTATAACCAAGCAATTCTACGGCAGGAAGCAGGAATTTTAACAAACCGTCAATCCGCCTTATAGCACGAGAACTATAAGAAACAATCTAAACAGCCTGAAAAATTTAAACGGATTTGAACTTACATAAGTATTTAGCTGCCTAACAAAACTAGAGAAATTGTTGTGCTTGAAGTATTTTGAAAGCAAATGTTGAGAAAATTCAGGTGGATTCCACACGACAAAACTGCAACCAGAATGACTCCATGAAACTATAGAGTTGGTCAATTGATCATCTACCATCTCGTATGTTTTGATCAAGAAAGGAGCTGGTGAATTACTGCCATGCGAACTCTCCATCACTATTATCTGTTAAAACCTTCTTTATAACCTAACAAAGATAGCGGTTTTTAAGACCAATAACGCTCCTTCTAATGGAAAATTAAATCAAGTTTAAGAATTACCATTAGATGAAGATATACGAATTAATCCCAGGATTGATAGAGAACGCAAATTTTTTAAAACAAAAAATCATGAACCCAGATCACAAAAAGCTGAAACAACTGGATTATGTCAGATTCGATTAAAAAAACCGGGTGCTCGAAGTACAGGAAAAGAACAAGTGTAAGCTGAAATTGAACAACAACAGCAAAATGATATTTCAGATTAAAGAAAATTCATTTAGAAGGCAGTCTTAATATAAACAATGAATTTGAAACAACTTGAACGAGAAGAAGCGAAGACAACAAAAATAATACGGTCTACAGAAAATTTCTTGTATTAGATTGAATTTTTTTTTCTAAGAACACATTCATATATTTGGGACTGCTAATAGTAAAACAAAATTGTTCATGTAAATCAGCCAATTATCGAAAAGTTAGTGTCTGTTAAAAATATTTATAACAAAATCATGGACCATAGAAGATAACAAAAAAAGTTTATGTTGATTTAATTTCAACAGTCTGATCATTATCAGAGATGGTGAACATTTGCCTTTGACTGCAGCCGTCGCGGTTTCAACTTTTCAAACTTTCCAGGATGAAGAGAGAGAAGACTAGTCAACAACTATATTGTTTTCCCTTTTCAATTACCCTATTAATTTTATTTTTCAAATTAAAATTGTAATTAATCTCTTTCATATGGTAAAAGTCAACAAGTCTAAATACTTTTTGCGCAGGTTTGTCTTGGTCGAATAATGCATTCTTTCCATTCTCCAATGATGGCGGGTCTTATTAATATATTCACAACAAAAGTCCAATCTATACTGACTTTTTCGTCATATGATATGCAATAATATCCACTAAATAATATGGTTGACCTTTTTCTACCTTTTCATATATTATGATTTAGAAATTCAACTTTGAAACTGACAAAAGTAAGTCCTGTTAGCAACTATGGTTGATTTTCTTTATCAATCAAGGCTTGATTTAATAACGAATAATTTTCAAATGTTATTTTAATTGTATAGGATTTGTTTAAAATAAGATAAAGGAATCTTCATAAAATAATATAAATTATAGATTCAATAAACCATATCTAGCGGAACTACATTCATCCAAATAGCCCATCCGTCGAGTTTTATTCGGAATAATTTATTATATATTAATTATAGATAAATATCATTAATATATTATATATTTTTATAATTTATTATATTAGATAAAATATTAAATTTATATTTTAAAATTATTTTTATTAATTCAAAATTTTCATTCTTAAAAAATAAAATTCAAACTAAAAAGTTATTAATATTAATTTTTTATAATTTATCATATTAGATCACATATTAGACTTATATTTTAAATTATCTAAAATTTCACATTTAAAAAATAAAATTCAAAAGAAAAATTTGACATTATTATCAATTAATAGTTCTTATCATTATCATTATCATCATTGTTTGCTACTAAGCATAACAAAAAAGAAAAAAATAAAATAAAATAATCATAAATTTCAAATAAAATACTCAAAATTATATAAAAAGCTAATAATAATATATCATTAATTTTGAAAATTTATTATTTATTTTGATAACATTTTTAATATTAAATTTTTTGAAAAATTAATAATGTAAAATATGATAAAAAATATATATATAATATTTATCAATTGATAGATGTATTATATATTTGTCTACATTATGATATATATGATAAATAAATATCTGCTATATATATTATATGGTAGATGTGGTAGGTATTTATTTACCTTGTGATAGTTTTGTGGTCCAAGATAAACTAAATATACTACATGTCTAAATGACTCACAATGTTATAAAACATGGGTATGCAACCTAGTTTCAATAATGAGAACCTGTGTCAAACCATATTGAGAAAAATGTGAGTATGTAACATGTATGCATGAAAAGATCAACTTCATGCATCGGCTCATAAGAGCCAAAAACTAGATACGCCATATGATGACAGGATCAATAGTTTACTTTTTGATTAGAATCATTCTAGAATGATACAAGCAAAAGTCAATAGAATAAAACCTAATCACAACATGAATTTTCATCCAAAAACAGAGATAATGCATGATTAATGCTCATATCGAGGCTTATAATTCCATGGGAAAAGAAATATAATCCACTAGGAAATAAGGACACTCCACTAGGATAGTTCATTGAAGATGCTCATATTGAGGCTTGCGATCCAATGTTATCATTGGAAGCCCAATGCTTAAGCAAGCAATCAAAGCTGATCACAATGTGGCGCTCATGTTGAGGCTTGCAATCCAATTCTTCCACTTGGAGCTTGATACTCAAGTGAGTGATTAAAGTTGATCATGGTATGATGCTCATACTAAGGCTTGTAACCTAATTAGCTTAATGCTCTGGCAAGCGATCAAAGTTGATCATGGTCAACTATAGGACCAATGCCTTTTGTTGTGAGGCTTAAAAATCACTTAAAGACTGCATTCAGATGCCTGTGGCCAGGATGTAAGAATCAACTACTTGATTTGACAATCACTGCTAGATTGGATAGTTAACTATGGAACTTAGGTGATCAACTGCTAGATCGAGAGTGAACATTCATTGGTATGCATGCTCGTGCCATCATAGATTTGTATAATATCTTCAAAGATTGCATTTGGGATCCACTACTTGGAATTCACACTTTCTAGTCAATGGCTTAACCAATGGTCAAAGGTTTGACTAAAGCTAATCGTTTTTAAGATCAATTTCCTATCTATGTTAAACATATAAATATAATTTATCCATGAAATTGGAATTGAAATAATTCATAGAAAATATTCTAACTTTTGAATATCTGTTTGCTAAATTATGGTTAATTTTTAGATTTTTTGCATGCTATGGGTCATGAAAATTAGACTTACTAGGAAAAATGGTCTCTACATCATCGAACAGTAGTAGAGAGCCTTGACTGGGGTAGCAACAGTCTTGCTAGCTAGTGGTTGAGGTTTGCTACCAAATTCATTTGCTTATATCACCTTGCCATAATTAATTCTAACTTATTCGATCATGTTGACCTTGTAGATTATGACTTACAAGTTTGGACTACTTCTCAAGTCAATAGTCCTAAGTGGGTTACCTCTTTGTTTTCACTACATCCTAGCGTAAAATTTCTAGTGTAAGAGGATAGAGGCAGGTACATTCTGACCTATGGTGTAATATGCCCATTCCTGGATACATCAAGTTGTTTACTTGGAGAGATGAATTACACATGCTAATTAAGTGTCCCAAGCACCAAATCTTTTATCTGGTAAAGCTTACCATCAACTGGCATCAAGGGTAAGAAGGACATGTAGAGCCTACTGCAACACCCTGGATGATGTCTTGGTCATCTTATATCAGTGTTGACCTTAAGATCATGACTTATTGATCGAGATTCCTGGGAGTGATCATCTATTAAAGTGGCCTGTGAACTATCCAACTTTCATCCAAGCACGATTGATGGGGCTTGTAAAGCTATCCATTAGCGGAGGATAGAGTACAAAGGCTGATAGATCTAGAGGTTAACTTGTTGCCTCTGATGGTGGGAGAGGATCTCATGGCTCGGTTACTATGATTGGGACCTCTCAAGGAAGAGGTGTTTTAAAGAGAGCATGGAGTATTGAATTTGAGGCAGCACCAGAGACTGTGGCTATGAGCCTTGAGGTACCTCTTAGATTTGAGTATCCATAAGGCTTTATTGAGGGGCAACTTTTGTAGCCATATAATCCCTATATGCAGTTGTATAATAGAGATTGACGTCCTTACAAAGTGATGTTCCATGTGCTACAGAGAGAGGGGGTTACATTTGTACCTCTGAACACCACTCATGTAAGTAGCTCTTCATGCATCAAAATACTTTTAATTTTATTGATCTTTGACTATAATTATTAATGACCTATGTAGGTGTCTTGAGATGTCATGGCATACGCCTCCCAACTACTGATTGGGCTATGTTAACATCATAATGTAGAAATATTGGAGTTACACGTAAGTACCTATAACATATGTTACGTAGGATGCTTATGCATGTATGTTTATAATATACGCCTATATGATCATGCAATATAGGGTCACTATCATGACACGACAGAGTTACATGATGTCTATGCTAGGATGACTAGGTTTATAATAGTAGATGTTCACAATTGACTAAGTGTTTAATGCACTACAACATTAGAGTAGAGTCCTTCGACCCTAGCTCAGAGGAAGATCAAACTAGTGATAATAATGAGTAGTGATGTGACATCTGTCATTACAATACCATGTAGCATTTTCTAGTTTCTACACTAGAATAAGGAGTGGAATTCTATAGCCTTGCAAGGCTTCCAATTTAGTATACTCGAGTTGTGGTGAACAATTTTGGATATTGTTAACTACTTGAACTTTTTATCTTTATGGATTTGATAGTAAAAACACCATATGGCATGTTTATTGCTTTCTCCCTTTATATAAGAATACCATGTTTATTATTCTATCAGAATATAACACACCTAGTCCTCCATGTAAGAATAGACAATTACTCAATAATCTTTATTTGTTTTCCATGCTACCTCCCATCAGTGGGGTGATACTGTGTGGGTTGATTAAGCAAGTTTGAACTCCAATGCCTAAAAACATTCAAGTAAGTCTCCTTCAGTTTTACTTTTCTATATGCTGCAATGCTCTTTTGGGATCCAATGACCCATGTCTTTCAATTTAGACATGTAAAGCTATGTTTGATGTACAAGGAGTTCGTTATTATTCTCAAAGTCACATGTAACATGACAGTGATGCTGATGATGCCAATGCCTACTGGAGAGGCAATCCTATATATCTAATTAGGCTGTTCAACATCAAATTTATTACAGTTAGGTCATTACCAACTATAAAAGGGCTTTGTAGATCTTATTACCATTTTTGACTATGCAACCGCAAGCTAGTGACTACCCTTTCATAGCTAGGGATAACTATATTTGAACTGTTAGTAAAGGTTTTATTTATCGACCCATCCAACTATGGAGATTTGATAATTGGTTTAGTGATAGACCAGATGGAGTAGGGTTAGACCCCTTTTTCAATGATCATAGCATAAATAATCTTAGGGCTAGTGTCGCACCCTAATTTTGGACCGGCTTTGATTCGGATCAATTCTGAGTTGATTCTGGGCCATTTAGGGTTCTTTCGGACTGTCCTGGGTCCTTTCAGACCTGGCTAGGCCCGTTTAGGGTTTCATTTAGCACTTTTGGGGGGATGTGCGATCGCATATGTCCCATTACATGTCGCATATGATCATGTGCGTTTGCATATGTTTCATTACACAATATGTGCAATCGCACATGTTCCCGAGGGCAGACCTAATTAAACCCTAATCTGCCATTTAGCTTAAGGACCGGAATTCGAGATGTGAAAACCCTAATCCCGAAAGCCGTCAGCAGCCGTCAAAGGTGATTGAACACTCCAAAAACCTAATTCCAATAATCTTAAACCTTTAGGATTAATCAATTGGTACTAAATCGATAGACTTAGGCTAATTTTAATGTGGAATACTTGAACTTTGGATTGCTATCATCATTCCCTAATGTTTTGGAGAATCTACAAGAGGTAAATCAATCCCTTTTTAGTGATTTTGTATTGTTTTAATTGCAATAACATGATTCTAATTTTTATTTTATGCTATTTGTGATGTTTATGCATGAATATGATTGAAAATTGATTCATTTTAATGATTTGCGTATTGATTTGGCATGTTTTAATTGTTTAAGTTTCACCT
>CANYBF011002251.1:0-17279 GCA_948192965.1 Dalechampia spathulata | reverse complement strand
AAAAATTAAATTGATTGCCAACATCAAAAAGGGGGAGAATGTTAGACCCTAGGTTTTGAGTGTTGTATCACGTGTGAGTCAATTTAAGTTATTTGCAATTTTCTAAGTGTTTTTGTATTTGGTACGGGCGTACCACTCTTGGTACGCCCGTACCAACTGTTGTATGTGAAGTGGTACGACCACACGGCTGGGTGTACCAAGTGTGTATTGTTTCATTGGTTTTGGTACGGGCATACCATTGGTTGGTACGGCCGTACGTTAACTCGCAGGAATTTAGTTTGTCAGTAAACCTGTTTCGGTACTGGCGTACCAATGGGTGGTACGGCCGTACGCGAACTCGCAGGAAAATTTGTTTGTCAGGAAACTTGGGTTGGTATGGGCGTACCAAGTGATGGTACGGCCGTACCACAGTTCCCTCGCATTTTCCAACGGCTAGTTTTGAATCCGTACAGGCGTACAAATACTGTACGGTCATACGCGTCTTAGAAATTAGGTTTTAAAGTCTGAAAAATTGCTATTTTCATTAGAACTACTTTCATATTTTTTTAGCTAACGAAAATACAATCACAGAGCATCTGTTCTTGAGCTATTCTCACCAGTTACAAGTAAGTTTTAAGCTTGTTTCCTCATTTTCTCTTTGTGTATTATTGTAATCTTTGTGGGGTTGGTGTGAGATTAATCCATTGAGGATTAATTATTGTATTTGAGTTGTTTGTAAGGATTGAAATTATAAAGGTTAGAGTGTAAACCTTAAAAACACTGGGGATTGGATTCATTGGTGAATCCTTTATTGTAATTGATTGAGATTTTAGTGGAACCTTAAGTTGAGACTTAAGAGAAAGTGGACGTAGACAAGAGTTAGCCCAACCACTATAAATCGCACGTGTTGCTAGCACTTCCTAGTATTTCAATTACAAAAAATGTTATCATAATAAAAAATTTTAAAAAGTATAATATAAAATTTAAAAACTATAATATAAAATTATGATAAATTGTGAGTCAAATAAATTATACTAACGTGTAACACACATTATAGAAGTGTAGTATATATAATATACATTAAAAATATAAAAATATATTAGATATTTAAAATGTAAATTTTGAATATTTAAAATCAAAATTTTAAATTATAATTTTTTAAATATTAATTTAGAATAAAATATTTTTATATTTTAATTATTTTTAATTTTAAAAGGGAAAATTGTTATATGTTAAAAAATAAGAAGTTAAAAAATAAAAACTATATTTTTGAGAACAAAAGCTAAAAAAAATGTAAAAAAGTAAAAAAAAAAACAGTTTTGTAATTATTTTGTTCCATTCTCGTAAAAATAGAAATATTTTATCAAAATTCCGTCGAAATTAACCCTCTTATTTTCCCCTAGGACTGAAAAGTAAATAAAATATTAAGATAAAAATAATATTATTACAAAGTTAATATTTATAATGAATAATAATTTGTGAAGAAACCAAATATTTTTTTTAAAAAAAAGTAATCAAAAGTTCACTATAATTAATTTGAATACACAGTAATTTCGAAGATGTTTAATCGATAAGATTGAACAAATAAGATGAATTATATAATAATTAAATTAAATTTAGATTATTCATTTAAAAATATAAGATAGATAATAAAATTATTTGGATCATATTATTAGAATATGAAAGCATCCTAAATTTCAAAAATTAAAAAAACACAAAACTTAGATGTATAATGGATTAATATGGAATTATTCGAAGGAAAAATATTTGTAATTGAAAGTGACCTTAAAAAGGTACTATTTGTGGTTATGAAAGGGACAAGTCAAAATAAAAATATATATATATATATATATATATACATATATATTAGGATAAAAAAAATAATACAATTATTTTTTAATCAATATTAAACTTTGTTAGTATTTATGACTCTTAGAAAAACCTTAAAATAGATACATTGTACGTATTTAATCCTATAAATTATATAATAAAATATGTGAATTGAGATATTATTTATATGAAATAATAAATTAATTTAAAATAGATATATAAAATAATAATTTATCGAAATATTATGATAGAGAAAAAAAGATAGAAAAAAATATATTTTACAATAGATTTATAATTTCATAATAAATCAATAATAAATAAATATAAATATCGGAGAGAAAATATATTAAAGTTATGGTTTGAAAAATATAAATTAATTATTTTATGGTAATAAATCACAAATAAAAATAGAATTTTTGTATGTCTATGGATATTTCATGTGATGAAGAAGAACATGGAAAAGCAGAGAGTTCCACTGTAAAGCTTCTCCACCCACTCCCTCTCCTCCTCATCTGCTGACGGATACGAAACAGACAAAATCCTCATAACCGTCGAATCAGATGCTAGACGACGACTTACGACGAAAGCGTTATCCACCGTGACGGCCACACACATCATTATCGCCGTCTTTGCTCGCCACGTGTTATACGAAACTCCCAATTAAACCAGATTAGCTTACTCCTCTCTCCGTATCTCTCACTTACCCTTATCGCTTTCAATGCCAGAATTGTCCCCGCTTCTCCTCGAACTAACCAATCTCACACCTCTTCTTGTGACATGTATTATATACTATCGTTCTTTTTATTCAAAGATTACAACTTTTTTTAGGAAAACAGCAGTTCTTGGTTGGAGAGGAAGAGATGGATCACGCAGCGGATGCTCATAGGACTGATTTGATGACCATAACAAGGCATGTTTTGAATGAACAATCAAAGCATCCTGATTCTCGTGGAGATTTCACTATCTTGCTTAATCATATCGTTCTTGGCTGCAAATTCGTTTGCTCTGCTGTTAACAAGGTCTCTCATAATTCTTTCTATCATTCTCTGTTCTTTTTTAACGTTAATTTTGAAGCGGGTTAATGATTTCTTGACCCCGTAGCCTAATGGAATGCGATTCTTGAAGCTTTTTATTGGTTTTCATTGGAATGTGAAGTTCATTGGCAAATTCCTTTGTTTTGTTGTTGGTTATTCAGTTTATAGTGAACTGGGTTATCTACACCTTAAATATGGGAATCAAGTTCGTTTAATGGTGTTAAATTCGAGATTCCATTTATGTTCTTACATATCTAATGGTGGCGCAATATTTGCAGGCTGGTCTTGCCAAGCTCATTGGACTTGCGGGGGAGACCAATGTTCAGGTCAGTTGTGTTCGCGGGTCCAAAAACTCCCACCTTTGTCTCAGCGCTTTTTTTTCCTTTTCCTTGTCCTGTCTATTTGAAATGAATAAATAAGCTCCTTTGATCATATTAACATGGAGGGTCTCTATCAATTTTGTTTCTTTTGCCCGGTTTTGACTTAAAGGGTGAAGAGCAAAAGAAACTAGATGTGCTTTCAAATGAAGTCTTCATCAAGGCTTTAGTAAGCAGTGGCCGAACTGTAAGTCTGAGGATAACAACACTTCCATTTAAACAAATTTGACATTTTTTTGGCTGTTCTTTCTGACGGTTCAGATTTTGTGGCAGTGCATTCTTGTCTCAGAAGAAGATGATGAGGCAACCTTCGTGGAAACCGCCAAGCGTGGAAAGTATTTCCCGTACCTTCATCTTTTCACAAATTATTCCTGCATTTCCCAGTTTTCTGGACTGTTTTTAAATCTGCAAATGCTGTGCTTATTGTTTCATATATGAGCAGGTATTGTGTTGTTTTTGATCCGTTGGATGGATCCTCGAACATTGATTGCGGTGTTTCAATTGGAACGGTATATGCTCCATGCCGAATCATGATACAAGCATGAATTGTTTTTCTTACACACTTGATGAGAAGTGATTGTTTTGTCCAGAGTATCTCAATATTGCGGTTTTATATTGGATGTCTTCTCTTTCATCTAGATCTTTGGGATTTACATGGTGAAACATGGCAATGAACCAACTTTAGATGATGTCTTACAACCTGGGGAAAATATGGTTGCAGCTGGCTATTGCATGTATGGAAGCTCTTGCATGGTATGCAATATCAACATCTTCTTTATCGTCTTTTCTAAGATTTAAATACTATACCAATAGCCATTCCATCCCAAGGCACCAGCTTGTTGTTTGAGAGAGCATTCTCATTTCAGGAACTTTAGTATATGTAGTCCCTGCAGTTTTTTCTTCCTTTCTTCCTTTCTTTTTCTGCTCTTCAATCTCCACGGTGGAACTTGATTTGTCACAATGTTGTATCGCACTTATTCGAAAGTATATGATATTGCAGTTCGTGTTGAGCAGCGGATGTGGTGTTAATGGTTTCACCCTTGATCCATCCCTTGGGGAGTTCATTCTCACTCACCCTGACATTAAGGTATGCTATCTTTGACTACTTTTCGGTATATCAACCTTTCGAAAATGCATTTATCACGGATTAAGCCATCCCCTGGCGTGATAGTTATGGTTTCTGGTTTACTTTTCGTGGGTCCATTGTTTCCTGCCACAGTTTAATGAGCATCTCTTCCTCACTCCTGCCTCTGTTATCTGAACAGATCCCAAAGAAGGGAAAGATCTATTCAGTAAACGAAGGGAATGCTAAGAACTGGGATGGTCCAACAGCCAAGTATGTGGTATTTTATTTGCATACCAGTGGTATTTCTCTATGAATCCCTTGTATTTACTGCTATGATGGGGCCTCAGGTATGTAGAAAATTGCAAATTTCCAAAGGATGGTTCCACACCCAAGTCTCTAAGATACGTTGGAAGGTACCGTGGACCATCTCTTTGATTGCTGCATGTTATCTTCTCTACTTTTTCAGATTGTTCCTCTGCTAGCATCATTAATTGAATTCCTTATCATACTACATTTTCCTTGAAATTTAGTCTTGTAATGTTATCTTCTCCGGCTTGTAAACAGCATGGTAGCTGATGTCCATCGCACGTTCCTTTACGGGGGGGTATTTTTGTACCCTGCTGATACGAAGAGCCCGAACGGGAAACTGCGGTAAATCATCTGAACCATGCTTACTGAAGATGCTTTCCTGTTATAGTGGTTTTATTCTCCGCTTACTTCTGGTTGGTATTATTGTGGTTGCAAGTGTTCTATATGAAGTCTTTCCGATGTCATTTTTGGTGGAACAAGCCGGAGGACAAGCTTTCACCGGCAAGCAACGGGTATTAACATCATTCTTCTTGTTACCGAGATGAATTCATACCCATTTTTATTATTGAATCTTTAATATCCAAATTTCATCATTCATGTTGCTCTAAGATTACTATAGTGTCTCCTAATATTGTAGTTCCATAGCATAAATGAACCCAAATGCGAAAATTATCGATGAAGCTGATGTCTTTTACACGAACCAATTATCTTCTTCTTGGCAGGCACTCGATCTGAAACCAGAGAAAATACACGAGCGATCTCCAATATTCCTTGGAAGCTATGATGATGTTGAGGTAATCAAAGCACTCTACGCTGCAGAAGGAAATGAGGCGTGAAGAATCAAATATTCCTGCACCTCTCATTCTCCAAACGTACTTTCATGCATTAGCCTTATTGCTTGTGTGATGGCTACTTTGACCACATTTCTGTTGATATATTTACATAATAAAACTCTCTTTCTCAACTTTTTCTGAAAAGAACAGGTCTTGACCATTTCGGAAAGTGAACCGCAATCAATCAAAATGATGCCAAGCTTGTCCAATCGAACAGATTTAAAATCAGAATGTAGATAAGTTTCAGGTCCAAGTCAAGATGGACTTCCATAACAATGATATGATTCATACAAGAAAGTTGAACCGAAGAAAGAAAAAACCTCTCAGGGAATTACTTGCCAGGAAAATGCTTGCTTTTTTTTAACAATTTTTGTCATTCAACATATTGTCTGAAAAGTGACACACATAAAACTCAACAAGACAACCCATGCAAATTCCCAGACTCATCAGTTAGGCCAATTACGTAATGCTCTAGCAACCGTGGGGTAATCTAAACATTTAACTCCACAAGATGTCACTATTTCGATTTACTAAGCATGAGCGCTATTGAAGGTACAGATATAAAGGATAAACCAGAACATGAAAAGGTGCGATGTCTCATTGAAGACTGCAGGTTTGACGAATTCCTTTTCCAAATCAAGCTGTTCTTAATGGGGGTGAAACCAATATGACACCATCTCCTCTAACAAACAGAAAAGGAACTGTGCGCCTTGTCGTCTGAAATGCAAGAAAAACAGTCAGCTGTATGAATGACTGATTCGAGAATAGATATGATAGATGGAAATGAAACTGTATCATACCCTAACAATCTCTTCATATGTTTCATCATCAATTTCAACGGTGGTGACAACTTCTTCAACATCACCAAGTATCATATTCAAATGCTGATCGTAAGCCTGTAAAACCATATTCCACAATTACAGCATACGAAATTTGAATTCGGAAACAGCTTAACCAAATTAAAGCCAAGAAAGTATTAACTTAATGGGGACAGAAAGCCTTCCGGTATACATAAACATCACAAAATTATGATACATCCATTCTAATGAAATGCAGTATCAAAAATATAAAATGAGTTCCAAAATAGTACTTAGTCTCTTCGCCTCTAATGTAAACAAAAAGACGTTACTAGCAGCTAAAACCCGCAGCTGCCTGCACTCATCTCTTCTTTAAAATGACCAAGAGTTGCTAAATCTTTTGGCAACAATAGAATGCCTTAATCCTTAATCTGTACCAAGCAACTAAAAATAAAAAGGACTTCACGAATTACACCAAAGGAAAAACAAAAACAGCTCCATTCTCCGTTTCTAAGCCATTTTTGCTGTTTAACGACGCATGATTCAACATAAAAGAGAATAAAAACAAGTAATAGATTGTCCAATCAAACAATTAACTATACTCTTGCATAAACAAAATCTAAACCTGTAAAACCCCAAATTTTCTATTATTTCAATTACATCCCAGCAATCCGACAATGTTTTTCTCCCGACAGCAAAAACCCTAAACTAACAAATTATACAACAGATTCGTAACCGCAACAACCAAAAACCTAATTAACGCAGCTAAAATCAACAAAAACTCTAAACCAAAGACCACCACACACAAAACGGAAAAACATAAATGAATGAAGGAATCAATTGAAAAAAAGACAGAGAGGGAGATTGAAAGACATACATGAAGCTTGCCCCGGAGTTCACGGTCAGACCGAAGCTTGACATAAATCCGCTCGTCAAGGCTGAGTCTTATAAGATCCAATGGTTCTTTCACTGCGCTTTCTTCTTCACTTGCCATTGTCTATTCTGAAAGTTCAATTTTCAAAGGGTTTACGCCAGAATTCGCAGAAGTACTATTTATATATGGGTAAGTTTGGACCCGGCCCGAAAGTAATCGGGTGAAATATTTTCGAACGGAAGCATTATAATAAATTTGGTCCTCTGAATAATTTGGATAATTTTTGGTTTAATTAAATATTTGAATTATTAATTTTTATTGAATTGAGTATTTGAATTTATAGATTTTGTTTCCATAATATTTTTTAAAGTATAAATAAAATAATTTAATTTAACTTTTTTTATAGAAATTTAATGAAATTTTAATAATTAAATATGCATTACACAATATTAATTATCCAATCATTAATTATTTTTAATTTTCATACATTTATTTTTTAATCAACATACTCTAATATTATAATAAATTTTTAAGTGTTTAATGATATTTAAAAGTAAATATGGTTAAAAATTATTTTAATTGATATTTAAATCATGAAAAATGTAATTAAAATATTAAATGAATATGAGATTATTTTATTATTAAAAATTAAAAATTATTTTTATTAATTTGAGAAAAAGGGAATATTTTTAAAGTGAAATTATTTTCAAAACTCTAACCCCTCATTTGGTTTTACTTAATATAATATTTGATTACTTAGTTTAATTATGTCATATTAATATAATAATGAATATATCTAAGTAATTATTAATATATTATATAAGAGATTAATTAATATATTTAAAATATAATATATTTTTTTATAATAATCCATTTATACATTTTAACCCATTCATACATTAAGACCACCAACTTCTTTTTTATTATAATGACAATATATAATATTATTTATATATTATAGTTATAATATATCATATTATTTATCAAATAATGTAATACAGTAAATAATGTAATATTATAATAATGTAATATTATATATAAATAATATATAATATTATTTATATATTATAGTTATATAATATTACATTATACTATTTAATTAATTATATTATGTATTTGATTACAATACAACTAATCAAATGAGATCTATATTGATTATTTTATATTTTATATTTTTTATTATTGTTTTAAAAATTATCTCATAATTTAATTTTTTTGTAAAACCCAAAATTCCTTAAATAAGTAATAGCTAACAAAAAAAATAAATAAAATAAATAAAACAGAGAAAACTCATGAAAAAATCTCATTAAAAAAATGGGATGAAGTGAAACTGAATTACAAATGGCAAAATTATAGACAATTTATTCAGAAAAATTAAAATAATAAAAAAGATTAAGAAATTAAAATATTAAAATACCAAACAACTTGAAGCCGAACATCCCTTTGATTTAATTGTTCATTTTAATAACATCTGCACAATAATGAAATGAGATGACTCGAATTTAACCCACACGGATGTAATTTAGTTGATACTCGAATAGTAGAATTTGACCCCGACTTGAATCTAAATGTACTCGTTAGATTAAGAATTATTAATATAATATAAAAGAAGCAAGTAGAATATAAATAATAATTACTATTCCAAAAGAGTTGCTTAGGCACTTAAATTATTGGGCTTATTTGTCTGAATCAATTAGTATAAATTGTTTTTAAACAGAGGAAAGTATATAATTCGTCTAATATTATAAAACAAGTTGTCGTTTGTGCCCCAACTTGGGAGTTGATAACATGCCAAATACATGAATTTGCCCACCAATGTCCTTTTCTTTAATCAAAAGGTTCCTGTCAAACTCTATGTTATCATTAAATATATATATAATTAATTTTTAAAAATATTCATCTGAACTCTATTTATATTTATAATTTTATTTTATTGATCGACTTGATTATCGGGCTCATTAGAAAATTAAATAGTGAAAATTGCGAAATAAATTAAAAAAGGAAAAGTGTGCCACAGACTCAAGATTTTGTTGGTATTATCCTTCAAATAGCAACTTTGTTGGGGGTGTTATGATCAACGAAGCAATTGAATCCAATTAAATATTTTAATTTGGACCCACCAGATCTTGCCATATACATTGAACCAGCAATACAACACGCTCTATTTGATGAAAATTTAATGTTCAGGCTCATCATTTTACTGTATAAATATCCTTCCTCTTTTTTTTTTTTTGGTGTGTCTTGGGCTTTTGTTCTTGTGGGTTGTTTTTTTTTTTTTGTTTTTGATGTTACTTTCTTTCTTGTCCTAGATTCTTGCCTTCATTTTCGGACTTAAATTATTGATGAATGAGTTGAAAAAGTTTCAATCTTTCAAGGCTGCTTTGGTGTTGGCTGCTTCCAGATAAGTTGGCTTTAGCTTCTCTATTTGTTGTGAAATTTTGAGGATCGATTTTCTTTGTTTTTGATGTTTTTTTCCCTTTTTCTTTAACCATTTTGGTGGATTTCGATCGGGGTCATTTGTAATTTGCAGTTTTTTGTTTAGGATTTTGAGCTTTTTCATGTTCAGTTTTAGAAAAATGGGATTGGCTTTGATTAGCTTTGAGTTGAATATGCACGCTTCAGGATCTAGGTAGATGGAGGATATGATAAACTGGCCCTTCTAATGGCAAAAATGAGAAAAGGTTACGGTAGTTTTCCTACTTAATAGTGCCATAAACCATAGGTAATTTGATTTCTGCTGTGCTAGAGCTATGGAGCTACATTTTTTCAAGTTGGAGAAAAATGGGTTTGTAAGGTCTGATCTAATCTGCTGAAATAAAGTGAAGAAAATGGAAGGGAATTTATCACAAGGTGGTATGATTCCAGGTGGGGCTTCTTTTGGAGGCCTTGACCTGCAAGGATCCTTGAGAGCTCATCATCAAGCACAATACCAGCATGCTTTACATCACCAACCGCATCATGTTCATCGCCAGGGCTCCTCTCTGGCTTTTCCTCTAACCATAGGAACGGTAAGTAACTCTGATCAAACCATCTCCTTGACTAATTATAGCAAGGGAGACAAGGGGAAATTGTCTACAAGTGATGAGGATGAGCCAAGCTACACTGAAGATGGCGTTGATGGTCGGAATGAAGCTAGTAGAGGGAAAACAGGCTCTCCTTGGCAACGAGTTAAGTGGACTGACAAGATGGTGAGGCTTTTGATAACTGCTGTATCTTACCTTGGTGAGGATATAACTTCAGATTGTGATGGTGGGATGAGAAGGAAATTTGCAGTTTTTCAGAGAAAAGGCAAGTGGAAATTAGTTTCGAAGGTTATGGCTGAAAGGGGTTTCCATGTTTCACCTCAGCAATGCGAGGATAAATTCAATGACCTTAACAAAAGGTATAAAAGGCTTAATGACATGCTTGGGAGGGGCACTTCTTGCCAAGTTGTGGAGAATCCTGCGCTTTTGGACGTTATAGATTTCTTATCAGGTAAAGAGAAAGATGATGTAAGGAAAATATTAAGCTCCAAGCATCTGTTTTATGAAGAAATGTGTTCGTACCATAATAGCAATAGATTACACCTGCCTCACGATCCAGCATTGCAACGTTCCTTGCAGCTGGCTCTTAGAAGTAAAGATGATCATGATAATGATGATATGAGAAGGATCCAGCTTGATGATCTTGAAGAAGATGATCAAGAAGTAGACACTGACGAGCAGGATGAATTCGAGGAGAATCGAACTTCCCTGGGAGATAACAGAGGAATGTACGGGGCCTTAGGAGGAGGTTCATTGAAAAGGTTGAGACATAGTCAAGGCCATGAAGATGCTTGTTTTGGGAGTTCATCTCAGGATGAATTCAAAGTCTCCGCTTCTCATTTTCAGATTCCTAATGTTGATATGAAACAAATGTTGTCCGAAAGCAACAGAGCAGCTTGGTCTCAGAACCAGCTGATGGAATCTCGAACACTTCAGTTAGAAAAACAAAAACTACAAATTCAGCTGGAGATGTTGGAACTGGAAAAACAGAGATTCAAGTGGAAAAGATTCAGCAGGAAAAGGGATCATGAACTGGAAAAGATGAGAGTGGAAAATGAAAGGATGAAGCTTGAAAATGAACGAATGGCACTAGACCTGAAGCGCAAAGAAATGGGTGTTGATTTGACTTAATACGGTGTAAACATATTCGCAAATATTATCCGAACATACGATTGTGACAAGATTGTTATCTGGTTACGTTTTGGCTTTATATAATGTTGTGTGAGGTTGAAGTAACTGTGACAGAATCCTTTTCCTGGAATGTGTTTCTTTTTCTTTTTCTTTTTCTTCCAAATAACTGTCATACAGTCTGTGTTCAATCCCTGAAGTTGAAATTTTTACCTCATGCTTGATTATCGATCCAATCCATGTTCTTTGAATGTTTCAATCGCTGTGTTTCCTAATTCAGCCTGAGACTTTCTGCCCCATTTTCTGAAAACCAACCATGCAATGATCAGCTAATCAAGGGAGTCCTGGGAATGTAGCTGAGTGAAAAGAGTGACGGGAGAGCTTTGCTGTTCATAGCGGTTCTACCCTGCTAAAATCCAGATTAGTCAGCACCGTGATTTGGTGTTTGGTGTTCGGATGGTGTTGTTTTCCATTCCTATACAAATAAAGATCATGAATGTCGTCTGGAAGATTTACAGGTTTCCCTATCATTGCATTGAACACCAACTGTGATGCCCTTATGGATGCTGTTTTCAGTCAATAGCTAAAACCATTGGATACATTACAGTTGCAGTGGTGAAATTAAACAGCCATTACATATATGCCTCTGCTGGAAATTTTCGACTTGTCAGAATCGCATATTGAAGAGTAATTACGCAGTGTGACAGGAAAAGTTAGCTCCTCATTGAGCATCATCATCATCATCAACCTCGGCTGCCAGATTGGACTTGGCCACTGCCTTCACCGGGATTTCTGCCAGCAGTATTCAGAAATTCCTGCTGTCTATAGAGGGATTTTTGCAAGTTTATTTAGCCTGATACCATAGGAAGTTAAGGCCGCTGGTGCATGGTCTTACAAGCAGGGATGCACCACAAATTCTGATATGAATCTGACAATAGATATAGTATCTAATCGATATTATGTTAATCATAAAATTTTCATCTAAGGAACAAAAAGTTCGAGTTGGAACCATAAAAATAGAGCAAGTTTGAACGAAAAGAATCTAATCTTGAACGAATTATTGCATTGCAAGAATAAGAGGATGGAGTCTTCTATAAATGGTAATATTAGGCTTGATAAAAGAGAACAATGTTATAATTGCATACTATTCTAAGTGAGTCAAGGCCAAGAATATAACACCTGCAAGTTGAGCAAAGGATGGTCGGTCCGGCCTAAAACGGAACCATTTAGAAATTAGTTCGAACTTAGAGTCGAATCCGATTCCATTTTAATGTTTTAAAAACTTGAACAAATGATTTTCCAAATCAAAGTAGCCAGCAGTTCTTGAAGCATTACCATGTCTAATTACTGCTCTAAGAAAGTGAATATGCATATGGAGTTTTCCTCTTCACTAACTTCTGAGAATAATGATTTTTCCTCTCTAAATATATAATTATAACACAAATTATTCATTCTTCCCTATCAATTACAGAATCATTTATACTTCATAATGATTTATATAGTCTGAATTATTGATTTTCTAGCTCACTGTATCATGTATTATTATTATTTAGATTTAAAATATTATATTACATATATAATAATCAACTTATATTTATATTTAAATTTTTGATATAGTTAATTATTTATATTTTATTCATAATAATTTGATTTGATTATTATTTTCAAGAAATTATTTATCTCAGTTTTTATGAAATAAGCATTGGAAATATGAGGTGCTTTAAAATTATTATCAATTATACAGTTTAATGCTTATACAATTTTAAAATTATTTAATTACACAACCTCATCTTTTATATATATCTAAAAAAACATCCAATTAAAAAAAACTATACTAATTTTGCTAATTAAACCTTCTAAAATTGATTTTGATTTAATAATTATGGAATAAACTAATGAAATGTAATTTAATTTGTTTAATTCAATTAAATTTTATTAATTGATTAAAAACTTTTAATCGATTAAATGATTAAGAATATTATAAAAATTTTGATGGATAAAACAATCATTTTTCAAAACAAACATATATAGATTAAATTATCAAAGTAATAAGATGATAACATATTTGAATTATGAAATAAATTTTAATTTTTAATTTAGTTAAAATTATTTTTTAAAATTCAAAATATAACAATTTTATTATTTTAATTTATGTAAATGTATGAACTTAATACTAATATATATATATATATATAAATTTATTAATTATAATTAGTATATTATTTTATGTTAATTATGATTAGTATATTATTATATTATATTTTATTATACGCAATTATCTTATTAAATTTGAAAATAAATGGCTTAATATTAATTAATATAGTATTAAATTATATTATATTTTATGTAATTATCTTATAAAATTTAAAAAATGAATGTCTTAATATTAATTAGCATAATATTAAATTATATTATATTTTGCATAATTATCTTATTAAAATACAAGTCTACCCCTTCCCTTTAATTTTAATAATTTAAAGATAAATATTATTTTTATAAATTTACATGAAGATAAATATTACTTTTTTAATTTTAATTCAAAAAAATTATTTTTTAAAACTTACATGAATATAAATATTACTTTATAAAACTTATCAAAAATAAATATAAAAATTAATCTAATAAATAAAAATACCAAATTAAATTTTTGTTTAATATAAATTAGTACACAGAATAAATTTGTTAATTGTAATTAGTATATTATTTTATATTTTTATTAAAATTTTTTAATTTAAATATTATTTTTTAAAACTTATCAAAAATAAATATAACAAATATAAATAATAAAATAAATTTTAATTTAATGTAAATTAGTGAATAAAATAAATTTATTAATTGTGATTAGTATATTATTAAATTATATTATATTTTATTTTACGTAATTATTTTATTAAATTTAGAAAATGGATAGCTTAATATTAATTAATATTATATTATATTATATTATATTTTACATAATTATCTTATCAAATTTGAAAAAAAGATGTCTTAATATTAATTAGCATAATATTAAATTAAATTATATTTTACATAATTATCTTATTAAATTTGAAAAATAGATGTCTTAATATTAATTAACGTAATATTAAATAATTATATCACAATTAAAATTAATAAATTAAAACTATAAATTAATAAATAATTTAAAAGATAAATACTACTAATTTTATTTGTATTTGTTAACTACTAAATTTTATTCAAAGTTCAAAATTACTAATTTTATTCAAATATAAATACTACTCATTTTATTTCTATTTGTTAAAATTACTAATTTTATTTATATTTATTAATTATTAAATTTTATTTAATGATACATATTTCTAATTTATCAAACTATTTAAAGCCTATGTACCGAAAGAATTATTGCACTTATTTACTTCAAACTCAGAAGAAACAAAGGAATTCCAAGCAAATAGCAGGTTATATAATAACTTATTTGCATTCATATCATTGAATGTCAATTTGGACAAGAAACTAGCATGAAATAGAAATAGAGTTTACACATTTAAAGCACATAGATAAATATATCATAACTTGTCATAATTAGTACCAACAAATGAGATTTCAAGATATTTTCCATTGTATTTCTATGACTTCATCAATGAGATGCAAAATAGAATAAAGAAGATGAAGAATATGACTTTATGTGAAGAAAATATAAGGAGGCTAATGAAAATTCTAGAAAAAAAATCCTTATGTTAAGGTATTTTCGAAGATTTAATACTTATGAGTCTTATAATAACCTTAACATGTGGATCAAAAAAAGGAATACAAGAATGAATTGTCAATATGAAACTTCAATAGAAGAAGACATTGCAGGTATATGGGTTGAAGGCAATAACTCAAATGGAGCATTAGATAGAGAAATAATTGTACATGTTCATTTAGGACAACGATACAAAGTCAAATACTTTTATGAATGTTATGATACATTGCAATATCCAATTCTATTTCCAAGAGGAAAGAGTGGATGATATCAGGATATCAAAAAGATACAAGACCTAAATAAGAATCAACAAAACACTATAAATGAGGATTGAAGTCTGCAAATGATAACAGAGACAACAACACAGAATATTATTGCAAGAAAGGGACAAGGTCAATATATTATTGCTTAAAATTAAATACATAATCTAATTCATCAAAAATTTAAAATGTTTCTTACAAGAAAAAATATATGTAATTAATATGAATGATCAAAAATAAGTGTAAAGGCAAGAAATCCATGAAATGTATCTTGTCATGAATATTATTGTTACCATTTTTAAATAAGAGAGGATGAACCATCTCTAATATTGCTTTCTGGGAGACTATTACAATAATTTGTAATGGATATGTATATCAAATTAGAGATAATAAGACTTGACTTTTATAAGACACAACAATCAAGAATACGTGCTGAGTTATACCAAGGCATAATAGACAGTATCAAAACAGGGGAGACAATAGGAAAAAAGCAGGGAAAGGAATAATTTTGCTAACTAATCATATTGAAGGACCTAGAGACATACGAAGAAGATACCTAAATACAATGGCTTTAGTGCAAATATTTGGAAAGTTTGATCTCTTTATTACAATGACATGAAATCTTAAATGGGAAGAGATAGTAAAGAATATACAACTAGGAATAAAACCATCAGAAGTTTCACATTTGATTGTTAGAGTTTTCAAAGCAAAGTTACGGAATCTCAAAGATCAATTATACAAAAAGAAGATATTTGGTGAGGTAGCAACACATGTGCATGTCATCGAATTTCAAAAGAGAGGTCTCTTACATGCACACATCTTGGTCATATTAAAGTCCACAAGCACAGTAACTAGCCCATATCATTTTGATAAATATCCAGTATTGTACATGTATATAACAAAACATATGCTCTATAGTTCATATGGACAAGAAAATCCTAAATGTCCTTACATAATTGAAGGAAAATGCAAATTCAAATATCAAAGATCATATAATAGTGAGACCATGTTAGGGCATAATGGATACCCTATATATAGAAGAACTAAAAATGATCATCAAGTAATAAATTATTAGTGTTATTAAAATTATGTTATATATTTTAATAAAATGAAAATAATGGCATTCTTATCATATTGCAAGTGAAAAAGGGAAACGATATATTTGATAACAAATGGATTGTACCTTATAATTCGTATTTGTTTACAAGATATGATTATCATCTCAATGTTATTAAGATGTAAGATGCGTATCATCACAAGAAGCTATATGCAGGATATATGAGTTTGAAATGAATGATATTTATCCTACTGTCATGAACCTACAACTTCATCTATCGGACAAGTATATAGTGATATTTTGGCATAACCAAAACTTGCAAGACATACTTCAATGGGATCACATGAAAAAATGATGTTGACCAAATACTTTGTTACATGTTCAAAAAGTGAAGAATCAAGCATGTTACTGTATAGGGAATTTTCAGAGCATTATGTTTGGAATGCAAAAAATTGAGAGTGGATAAAAAGAAAAATTATAAATATCATTTGACGTGTAAATGCAGCCAACTCGATAGAAGGAGAAAGATATTATTTAAGGATACTTTTAAATAATATCAAGAGTCCAAAGTCATTTAATGACTTGCTTATAGTAAATGGTATGCAATGTCTAACATTTAAGGAAGTCGCTATAATGATGGGGTTACTTGAATTAGATAAAAGTACAGAAGAATGCATGAGTAAGGCTGTTACATCCGCGTTTGACCCCTTAGAAGTTTTGGTTGTATGTGCATGTATGTCTGGATGTATACGTGTATGTATACATGTATTGCTTGCGTATGTGCTGTGTATCCTGTGCCTGTGTGTACGTCATGAGGACGTATTAGATGTGTATTTGATGTATGCATGATGGCATGCATGTTTGCTTGGAGTTTGGGGGTTTTTGCAGGTGGCAGAGGCGCGCGTTGGAGAGTGAGTAGGAGAGTTTGGGTGGTGGTACGGGCGTACGGGGAGGCGTACGGCCGTACGAGACAAGAGAGTTTAGGAGGCTCGGGTTCTTGCTTGTC
>CANYBF011002121.1:0-22465 GCA_948192965.1 Dalechampia spathulata | reverse complement strand
AAATTTGAAGCTGAAATGAAGTATGCAATTCGCGGTTTTTAATCAAATTGAGAGAGAAATCAGAATTCAAAAACCCTAACAAAATTGTCCTTCCCGCCAAAATAACAGACTTTCAAATTATAACTGTCTGGCGATCATACCCGAACGGGTATCTTCAAGGCGCGATTCGGGTAAATAAGTTACCCGAACGGGTAAGATGCATACCCGATTCGGTCCAAAAGATGCCCGATCTGGTATGATACCCAAAAAGCTACAAAACCCTAAACCGACCCTAAACCGAACCCTGAACCGCACCAGGGTGAACCAGGCATGCCCGTGAAGGCAAGACAATGATGGAATAATCTCGGTTCATCCCAATCGGTCTGAGAGGTCCAAAATTAGGGTGCGACAATTTATTTAATTAATAAAAATAAATAATCTATTTAATTCCTATCAATAATTAAATAATTACAAAATAATTATAATTAATTAATTAATTAACTTACTTAATTAATACTACTAAGGTTAATAATAATATTCATATAGTCCAAACACAATAATTAATATGGTCATCCAACAAATAAAATAATAATAAGAGAAATAAATTAAATAGTATATTTAATTTCCTTAAATATAAATCTGATAATTAAATAAATAACTTAATTAGTCCAATTTGATAACAATGAAATAATAGCATTACTCCTACTAAATAAACAAAGATATACATATATATATATATATCCAACACATTTTTTTATACCATGTATAACCAATTAGTTAATGTAATCATCCAATTTCATATCAATAATTACCAATCTACGAATTAAGCCAATAACTTAATTAATTAATACTAATAAATAAATAGAATAATCTCACTCAATAAATACTTCAGGGATCATGTGATGCAATTATGACGTGTATAAGCTATGTGTGTGGGTGGACGTGACACATATGACATCACTTAGAAATGAATCAACATTAATTGATAAAACAAACAAATTAATTGATTTAATGGCAAAATCAACCAAATTAATCATAGGAAATGAAATTGGAGGACTTTGATATTATCTAAGCATCAATTAGAGATGGAATACACATTCAATTCAAGTCCAATCATATTAATTGCAATAAACATCAAATTAAATTAGCATTTAACTTGAAAGTTAATTTTGAAGTCAAAATTAATCAAATTGAATCAATGTATGATGAATTCAGATAATTAGAGTTACTGTGAAACCATTAATGCAACTGAAAACTTGGATTAGCATAAAAAATAACTGAAAATGAGTGAAAAATTACAAAATAGCAGAAAACTGACAGTTATATGTACCACATATAGCATGATGTACATTGCATGTAAGCTATATATATCGTATATAACATGATATGCACCATATATAACATGTAGAAATAGAAGCAAAATGAGTTTTTTGGCAAAAACATGAATTAAATCATAAGTCTAAGTGAATATATGACTATCACATATCATTCTAGCTATGAAAAAGCTAAGAATGTTACTATTACATTCTTGATTTAAGTCAATTCATGAAAAACAAAGCAAAAATCATAAACTACAAAGAAATTAAGAGAAATGAGAAAAGGAAAAGGCATTCCACACTCACCAATAAAGATTAGCTTCAGATCTTGATATTCTAAACGAGTTTAAGGATTGAAAGTAAGGATTAATTAGTCTCTAATCCTAATTAGAAACTTAATTAATGTTTAATTAAGTGAGAAGTTATTTTGGCAGAGTTTGAGCATAATTCATAATTTTTAGACCTGTTTCTTATAAACATATGGCTTATATTTATAGGTGTGGGGTTATAAGTTACTAAAAATTAGTAAACAATATGGGATTTTGCAAAATTAAGAGGGATATACGCAATATATAATGCTATATCGTAGCATATAGTGTAGAAAAAGGCTATATGCACAACATATAACAGTATATGCACAACATGTCATAAATTCCACCTATGTGCGCCACCCAACCTAGACACATTGGGATGTGCATCCCATGCTCATCAAACATCATTTATGTCATAAGTGCATGGTGATATATGAAACATGTTAAATTTGTATAGGAAAAGGTTGTGCACCATGTATTTATTTACTGAACATGCGCAATATGTAGCACTATGTGCTCCATACATCAAAAAATACATGTTATGTACTCTACCTTCCACACATAAAATGTAACGTGCTTTGCTTGTCCAGAGCACTCGTTGGAGGCTAAAAGGCATATATGCAGATTGGGATCAACATCAAAGACCTGTACTAAGCCGAATCAAAGAAAACCTGAAGTTGCAGTGCAGAAGTGAAAAGTTAGGGTCTATAATTTGATTTTATGCTATATCTATTTTAGGCTACAATTGAATTGATAGGCCCTCATTATTTCATTAATTGAGAGATGATGCCTAGAAACATAAAATGTTGAAATTCTTACAGGTTTGAAAGTTGATAGTAGACATGTAATAAGATATTTTAAGTCATGATTGGTTTGATTTATGTCAAAGTTTATTAGAAGCTACATCACTAGATGATATTTTACTTGGTAGCAAATTAAAGATGAGTTGCCTATTAAATATTTTTCTTAGCCCACCCATAAATGTTGATGATTTCATTATTCATTGCCATATTAAAGCATTAATTTTATGAATCATTGGTGGATTATTTTTCTCTGACCAATCAGTTGATAAGGTCCATCTAATATTTTTACCACTTTTGTCTAACTTTGAAGATGTTGGTA
The DNA here is from genome assembly GCA_948192965.1 of Dalechampia spathulata. Taxonomy (NCBI): domain Eukaryota; kingdom Viridiplantae; phylum Streptophyta; class Magnoliopsida; order Malpighiales; family Euphorbiaceae; genus Dalechampia; species Dalechampia spathulata. Next base: position 19,737 of record CANYBF011002121.1, on the reverse strand, counting down.
CATATAGTTGGAAGATCAAATACTTAGCCTCAAATTCAACATCCTCTCAAGTTAGAGGAGCATTATTCATTATGCAATTATGGGTATGAAAAATATTATTTTTCTTAGCACTTACTTTACGCTTTCAAATCCAAATTTATGGTATTCATCCTTATGGATATAAGTATTGTATTTCTTCTTTTAAATACCATTAAAAAAATATTTTTTTCATTTAATAAGTCAAAATCTATCATTATCTTAATATTCATTCAAATGATTAGGTGGCAAGCATCACAAATAACTACAGACATACCAAGTAATATTGTTAGTAGTTATCAAGAATTATTATATACACAACAACATGACCATGTCATTTTTAAATTCTTGAAAATATATTTACATCTTTTTTATATTTAACATCAACCATTAACCTAAGTAATACTTATATTCTTAATGTTATAGATTGTTTGAGAGTCATACAACTTAATCATGAATAGTTTATCATCATTTTGTATAGCTGGTCAAGATATTTAGAGAGCGGTGGTACCAATTATTTGCTTTAACATTGTCAAGTATCATTAATTAGATAAAAGCTTACACTAATTTGGTATAGACCAAAAAATTCCAATACCTCCATTCCATATGAAGATGATGAACTTTATTTCATTGAGGGACAATCGATAATAATTGGCATATTCATCATGCCTCTTACATGGATGCTTAGAAACACAGACATGCATGAATGACATCATCTACTCAATTGAATGTATCATTTAAACCATACTCTCAGTATATGCAATGGTTTATATAATAAACCAGCCAAACTTGCTACGTCGATAACTTCATTTTATTATTAATATTTCAAGTTTTATTTTAATATATATTATCTTCATTATTTAATCTTAATCTTTATCATTTTTTAACATAGACTAATATAATTCATAATATTACTTCAAGTAGTAATGAAGGTTTCTCGTCCCTTTGATAAAAAATGGTAAGCATTTTAGGTGTTTCAGGTGATTGATAATGCATCTCCTTATCATATACACCATAACTAGTGCCGGCTTTAATTCAATTCTCTAGAATCTAAATGCAACGAACAACCATACATAGGAGAAGCTCAACCATGTTTTCTAGAAGATAAATATTTCATGATTCTATAATGGAATGTGTTATTCCTACGCCACCACCAATGACTTTGCATAGTTACATTCACACATTGTGTGGAACTTTCATAGATGTGGCACATCCATTATCTTAAACTCTTTTACCTGATTTTACATTTAACAAACAAGATGATCCAGAAGCTAGTTCTTTAATTCTTTATGAACTAATTCTCCTTGAGTGAATTTCAACCTTCTTTTTATCATCAAACTCCATCTTCAAAGCTTTTCTTACAATTCTCAAACATGTCATCATTCTTACATTATTTAAATTATCTAATTACACTTGCATCAAATGTGATGCCAATATTCCCCATTGCTTCAAGTCAATTTAAAGATTTTTACAACATATTGGTTAATATTTGTCTCCCTTTACCATTCATACCTTCTCATACTCCACAATTTGATTTAAATGCTACTATACCTATTCAATATTATGATGATATCCATGAGGGTTCATCATTATATAATTAAGAAAAAGTTCTTTAAAGACAACAATCATGACAAAATAGACGATAACATCAATGTGAAACTTTACAATGTTATCGATATACTTAATCGATACACGTTTACATTTCTATATTATTATAATTCACTCTTTGTTCATTTTCTTTTTACAATTATTTTCATTTTAAAATTTATTAATATTATACGATCAAAATATAATTATAAATTTCTTATCACAATATCATTACTATCAAGTACATTCACATATTATTCAGCAACAAACCAACCACTTACAAATATTTATAATGAAAAATAACATAATTAATAATTACATAATAATTAATAATTAATAAGTGATTAATATATTTTTACATAGTAATTACAAAACTAAATATCCTAAATCATTTAATTTCCATTTATTAAAAATATTAAATCTAAAATTAATAATATATATGTCCATAAAAATTATAAAATTTACTTAATTTTTAAAATTATTTATTTTATTACTTTTATTTACACAAACAACAATATACTTTGAATGTCTTCCAACGTAAATATGTAATTTATAATTATTAATATCTTTCGATAAAAATTATTAATACATTTTTTCAAAAATTTAATAGAATCATCAATACATTTTCTATAATTATTAATGTCTTTTTTAATATACAAATTTATTTATTTATTCCAACAATTTAATTTACTTTATTATTTATATTTAAACAAATATCCACAAGAAAATATTTTAATTTTCTTTCAATACATTATATCATTTATAATTATTAACATATTTTAGTATAACATTAATAAATTATAAATATCTTTTTACATAAATTAAGTACATTACTTACTTTATTCAATAACTAGCTCAATTATTTTAACCTCAAAAATATTAAATAATATAACATTGTAACGTTCATTATAAAATATATTGGAATTAAAATTCTTATTCAATCAGAAAATAATAAAACTACTCTATTATTTATATATACTATTTGTATCTGCTTATTTCTTATTTTACCATTTTAAATCATTTATAAATTAATAACATCTATTTTAAAATATATCTTTAAAATAATTTCAAACAATAAAGATTTAATTATTATCTATTTCATAATTATACTAAAATCATCTATATGATTGTGGATTTTAGTTGTAATCAAAATTTTTTAAAAAATATAAATTATCATATTATTTTAAGAATAAGTCTGAGAAATAATTCTAAAAAAGACATTATTCAAAATCTTTATGTGAAGAAGATTCTCATTTAAATATTAAGAAAGAGCATAAAAACTTAGATTTAGGATGATTTAAATAAAACAGAAAAGCAGAATAAAAATTTCAAAATGAGAGGCTAGCAAATCTGAGTTATTTATAGTTATAGAAATCAAATATTTTTCCACAACACTAAGAAAATGGCCTTTCATAAAAATATAATTATAGGAAAAAAGGAAGTTGAAAAATGATGAAAATGAAAAATTATTTAAAAAACAATTTTATAGATGAATATTATGCAGGCTTGGAAAATCCAATAAATTAAATAAATTCCATTTATACCAAAACATTTAATAATACTTTCCATTATATCTTTATATTATGACGAGTTTTGTGGGCAAATCAGTACTAATTTTATTTAGTATTGATTTAAAATAAATTTTATTAAATTTTCATTTCGCATTATAAATTATTAATAATTGACCTTCTCATTTTCTATAGAGATTATATTTAATAATTTATTGGTATCAACTATTTATTTCTTTTTAATTATTTGAATAAAAAATTAAAGGTTTTAAAAGCTTCTGTAAATCCTGAATTTCATGTATATTATATATCAAAAATAAAGGTGATTCTCACAGTTGATTTTAGAAAGTGTATTGCCCAAAGTAACCTTGACAATAACTTTGTTTTCCTTTCATGTCCATAGAAACGGTGCAGTTTTGCGCATTTAGTACTTTCTCCGCCTCCATGTATTGCTCTTTCCCCTGGACTCTCTTCCTTGCCTCTCGACGACTATCAGGGATGCATGCCTTATAACCATAAGCAAATCCATTAACAAAAACAAAAAGAGCCAGACAGGAGAAGCTTCTTCGCGGCGACAGGCTAATTGATTTTGGCTATGTGACTTTGAATTTCCGGCTCTTTTGTTTCAGCTAGGGAATTTGGCCTGAAATAATTAATTGAGACCCTTAGTGCTCATGATTCCTGTAAGCTTACGCCGGTTGGCCGCTTCCACTTTCAACAGTAGCTCTAAACTTCTTTATTCACCTTTACCATCACTGTCCTTCCGCTTCATCTCGTCAATACCTCCATCTGAACCTACTTCTGATTTCCCCATCCCACCAACTCGCATCCGGACCAGATCCCGAACGCCACTTGAAATCCAATTTGAAACATGGGTCCAAAATCTCAAACCGGGTTTCACCCCGACCGATGTCAAAACTGCCCTCCTTGCACAATCCGACCCAGATCTTGCTTACGACATCTTTCGATGGACTGCTCAGCAACGTAATTACAAGCACACCCATGATACTTACTTCACTATGATCAAAATCCTCACCGATGGTAAGCGTTATCGCCACGTTGAAACTTTACTTGAGGAGGTAATCGCTGGAGCTTGTGAAATGAATGTGCAGCTTTACAATACTATCATTCGTTTTTGTTGCGGTCGCAAATTACTGTTCAATCGCGCGTTTGATGTGTATAAGAAAATGCTAAAATCCGAAGACTGTAAACCTACACTCGAGAGTTATACATTGTTGTTGAATGCTTTGCTTAGAAGATTCAATAGATTAAATGTTTGCTACGTTTATTTACACTCTGTTAAGTCTTTGACAAAGCAGATGAAAGCCTCCGGCGTTATACCTGACACTTTTACATTGAACATGATTATTAAGGCTTTTGGTAAATGTCTCGAAGTGGATGAGGCGATTAGGGTTTTTCGAGAAATGGGTTTGTACGGATGCGAGCCAAATGCGTATTCGTATGGTTATATTGTGAAGGGGTTGTGTGAGAAGGGAAGAGTAGGCCAGGGTTTAGGGTTTTACAAGGATATGAGGAGGAAGGAGTTGGTGCCGAGTGGGGGTGTTTATATGATCTTGATTTGCAGTCTTGCTATGGAGATGAGGTTTGCTGAGACTATTGAGGTTGTTTTTGATATGCTGAGGAATTCAATGTCGCCGGATTTGTTAACTTACAAGACTGTCTTAGAAGGGTTCTGTCGGGAGGGGAAGAGCGATGAAGCTTTTGAGTTACTTGAGAAGTTCAGAAAGAGGGATATGTTAATGAGTCAAAAGACTTACAAGATTCTGTTGAACGCCTTACATTTTGGTAATCGAGAGTAGAAATCTGCACTTGGTTTGTTGAGTTTATTCAACTGTCAATTGAATTTTTCTCGAATTGAAATGCTTGGAGGAGCTTATGGATATGCAGTTGCATCAGATTTCAATTTCCTGGTCTATTGTTTGATTATGAGGTTGATCTCTATAAATGCGAGACACAAACTGGATATGGTGTTTTCAGCATAGCAAAATCCAAGTGGGAATGTACAAAATGGAAGTTCGGAGTGCTCCAACCTATTGCTACGTGAAGAGACTGTACAAATTACTTATTCAGAATAAAAGAGTAGGTTGCTAGGTGGCTTGCTGTGCATAGCCTTTCACAAATTGGGCATTCCACCTGAAGTAAAGCTGCATAATCCGAGCTTAATTTTGCCATCAATGAGGTTGACACAAGCTTTAAACATTAGGTTGGAGGAGGCTGGTTTTGTTGCATCACTTATCTTTTAGATACTGTGGCAATTGTTTGCTTTAGTACTGTCAAATCATTATGGTAATGCATGTGCATTTAGAGATGCTCTAGAGGATTTTTGCTTTTATTTTCAATCCTTTATAATCATAGTTAGGAGATTACTTTTATAGACGGTGGATTCTGTTTATAGGTTAACAAAAATGCATAAAACCTCTATTTTCCTCTGCATTCTGTGAGTTTTTTTCTGTTCATGTATCACATCACCGTTCCTTTTGGCAGCATCCTTTAAAAGCCATATTCTGACCTGTATGTTTTCGCGATGCCACTAAAAATCAATGAATGACAAGTTCTTTTTCTTGTGTGAATCCCATTTCAATGAGAACTTGATAAGTTGATCCGCGTACACTCTTGCTTTTATTGCTATATCAGGAGTTATTCCACGTATTGCTTGAAGTAAATCAAGTATTCTATTATGAGGAAGATTTGAGTACTTGATCTCTACCTCTTCTAACTTCTTTGTATCATATCCAGCGGTTAATAATATTCTTCTGTAGCCGTTCCATAGATTGCAATGAATTATCCAGCTTGCTTATTCAGGAAACTCTCATCTAAATGTAAGAAATACTACTGCTACAATTTAGATTTTGTTCGCATAACTGAGATATAAACTTCATAGATTTTTTAAATTTACTTGTAGTGATTTTTCTTGGTGCAAGAGGTGTATGTTAGGATGAATTTAGTACAAGCAAAAAAAAAAAAAAAACTAAAATTTTTAAAATGAGAGGCTAGTAATTTGAATCGGATGTAATTATAGAAATCAATACTTTTCCATAAACGAAGGGTTGAGCCGGCTAGGCTTTTAGTGGACACAAGGGGATGAATAGAAAAACTGTTAAAACTTATATTATCCAAATCGCTGCAATCTTTGTTTGTCTTTAAACCTGAAAGTGGCGAACCCTGCGAGGCTGCTCCCCAAAAGACTCGGCATTCTTGATGTGGTTTACAAGCTATTGTTCAAGTTTAAGGTTTTCTTTTTAAATCATGATTGTTTAAACCAATTTTTGTTTGTTTTGCCTGAATACAGCTATGATTGGTTTTGTATATTGTGCGCCGCTTGAAAATTAATGTTTAAATATTTGATGATGGCAGGAAGGAGAAGGGGCTACTGCCTCTGTCCTTGGGAAGATTAAGAAGGCCAAAAGGATCATAAACTTGATCCCCACATTGAAGAGCAGTTTGGATCAATGTGGCAGAGCTGATGGGTGTGTTGAGAGAGACGGAAAGTTCATTTTTTGTTCCTTACCCGTTTATATGTCCACATGATTAAATACAAATCACGAATATTATGATTTATGTTGGTTTAGGTGCATATTGGAGGGTAAGAAACTTGAGTTCTATATCCAGAAAAAAAAGGGCAAGGGCGCCGGAGCTGCTACCGACGAATCGTCAGGAAAGATTTAAATCCTTCAATGCCCAAACCCCAACAATTGTCCTGATCTTTTTATGTAACTATTAAAATTTAATATCTATCAGTGTGAGTAAAGGGATACGTGATTGTACATTCCTCTCCATAAAATAATATAAAAAATAATTTGATAGAATTTTTTATTTCCACATAAATATCAATTTTAAAATTTATTTCAATTTAAACATTTATTTCTGCTAAAACATATATAAATTATGTTCTAAATGCAATACCATATTATAAATTTGGTCTCAAATATCATCGAAAAATTAAATTTTATCTTCTTGTTTTGATTAAGTCATCATAGAATGGTACTAATACATGGGTTTTAGATTATATTTGTGTAAAACATGTATGTTTCTACATACTAATATGTGTTGTATATCATATTTATACATGAAATATATAATACCTTCTGCTATGTGTATTTTTATACACATTTGATCTGGTTTGGAGGAAACCCAGTCCCTTCGTGGTCAGCAATGATGCTTCTGCCGTGGAAGCATATTATGGAAATCAACGGCCAATCAGTCCATAATTTGCCAATAAATACATACACAAAGGGAAAGGGGCCATAAATTTTAACGAAAGCCAAACCCGGCGTTGTATGACTAAATCTTAAAATTGTAATTTTCAGATCACGTATAAGTTTGACGATACATGATCTTCTCATTATCTTCTTTCAGAACACAATGAAAATTGGCCAACTCATATGAAAAAAGGGATTGTCAAATTAGGTACATTTCGAGTGCTGTCATGCTCATTACTCCCAGCAATTTCCTTCAGGCTGGTCCAAGGTTTTCTCTTTCTTTTACTAGAAACAGTAAGAGCTTTTTCACCATCACTTGCATCATTAATATCCTCGGGTTCTTCTGATCTTTTCGTTCCTGATCTGTTTCTCTTTCTTCTCTTTAGATCCAACAATGCAGTTCCACTTCTCACTACTGACTGAGAAACTGGGGAGTTTGTGATAGAAGTATCACCAACACTTGCACCCTCGATGAATGGAGGCAAAGCTACCTCGTCCATCTTGACCTTCTCATCCTTGATTCCAGATGCATTCTCCAAACTGACAAACTTCTCAAAATTTGAATTCGAAGGCTTTGACTTGGAAGGTAGCTTTTCCTTTTCCTTAAAGGGGTATATTTCTTTCATATAGCCTTTTGCAGTTCCTCTCTTTAGGTTTCGATGTGAACAGAAGTGGCAATTGTACACGACCATGTTCTGCATCGGCATACGAGGTTTTTTGTGTCTACGCCTGGACTGTGCTCGAGTTTTCTCAATTCTTACAGTGCAATTGGAACCAGGCTGAAGAAGCGTCTCACATCTGTCAAAACCATTGGATATAAGTTCAAGACTCAAATCTACCAAATCATGAAACTATGAATGTTTAAGACAAAAGATAAGAGACGAAGCTCAAATCATTTAAACAAATGATAAAATTAACAAACACTTGGCAAAATGGAAAACAAAATGTTCAAACGTTTCATTTGTAGAAGTCGATGATTAAGTCAATATCTAACTATACTGCCTACAAGTTTAAAGCCAAAGTGAGAGACCCAATTGGAGTATTGGTTAGCTCTGACAAATTTCCATGTCCTGGCTGTCTTCTATGGTCAAACAAGATACAAGCAATATAAACCACGACTGTTGCACCAACTATGTATAAACAAGGAATTGAACCAAAACCAAAGAACTTGACATTGTATCATCTTTCACGCTCATAAGCAAGTTTAAATCCATAAAATCAAGCTAAAAGCACAAACCGAAAATAAGAAAAAATATTCCATATCAAAGCATTGTACTGAATTAACAATTTAACTGTGATCAACATTATCATACGAAAAGAAAGAAAGTTCAAACAGACCTCTCGCACGGGATTAGAGAAGGGTCGGGAGGGACCCCTAAAGCTTCACCAGCAGCAGCAAACTGGCGGCCAAAAAATGCAGACAAGGATGGAATTGATGCTTGCTTGGTGGTCCATGCAGATAGGTTTTGCAAGTGCTCGAGTTTGAAGAATGATTTCGGATTGCGAGCGTTGGTTTTGGTGGGTATTTTACCAGTTGCTTCTTGCCTCAAGGAGATTGAGGTGTGAGATGGAATTAGGGTTTGTGGTGATTTCTTGATGATTCCTTTCTTTCCCATTGTTTAAAGTTGTGTCAAGAATTTTGGCAAACAATTGGTGGACAAAGCACGACTCTCCCTTACCGACGCCTTCAGTTGAAAGGCGATCACCCAGACCCTATAAAATAAGAATAAATAACAAGAAGTTTCAACCTTCACCATGGAGAAAAAGAGACGGGGTCGTAATCCATCATCGCCCATGAATCATTCCATTAAAAATTAATAACTCAATGATTCATCACAAAAAATCTATAACGACATTGGGAAGCGACTTACTGTAAAAGTGGATTTCCTGCGGATGAGTCATTCAATCCCCGGTAAAGGATTAATTACCTAATATCAATCTATTAGATCGATTGATGGTCTGAATTGCACTTATGGTATGGCAGAATATCTGTTAGCCGAGATGATACCAGAGGCAACCCCTACCTCTAATAGCTTAACTTATGGTACAACATTTACTTTCTTGCTCTCGCTTATAGCCATGTCTTGTACTTGTAAATTTTTACAACCTTTTATCTTATAGAATCCGTTTCAGGGAATATACCCATTGCAATAGTAATATAAAAAATATTAATTTCATAAAATTAATATATTGAATATTAATTTTAATTAATTAAAGATTAAAATTTAATTTAAAATAAAAAATTAAATAATTTAACTAAACTAGTTAAAATAATTATTAAATTAAATTAAATTAATGATTTTTTTCTAGCATATAAATACTTGGGAATAAAATGATCAATTTAAATTTAAATGAGAACTAATGACGATCTATTTTAAATAATAGGTAATCAGATCAATAGATAAACTGAAATATCAAGAAACTCTTTTCGAATTCAAAATTATCTATTAAATTTAATTAATTACTTTTTGATAATTAATTGAAAAGTATTATATATAGTTATATTATTAATCCCTCACAATAGTCAATTTCTATGTTTAAGTAACTTAATTTCATATTTATATCAAGTTTTTAAATAATTAATTCATCTTTCAATATCATTAATTATCTAAAACATGCAATTAATTGATGTTAAAATTAATCATAAATAACTAAATTACATTTAAAATGAGATATTGTTATTCACAACCAAAATAGGTTTCAAACAAAAATATTTGATCCCTAAAAGTGATTTTGTTCAGAATCCATCAATCAAAATAAACTCAAGACATGATAATATATATTTTATAATTAAATAATGAAGAAAGAAAATGAAATATAAAATCTAACAGATTTATCATTAATCTCTTTTTTTCCTTTGATTTTTTTTGAAGCTTTAATTTTTAATCTTTCAAACTTTTGAATTTTCCTTAAAGTCTCAATAATTATGTTGGAGAATGCTACAAAAACTTAACTAAAGAAATTAAAGATGTAAGAAGAAATGCAAGAACCAAAGAAAATAAAAAAATGATGAATGTGTTTAATTCTCTCCTCCTAAATGGCTAAGAAATCTCTCAAAAACCAATGGTGAAATCTTCTTCTCATATGTCTATCTATAATTCTTTATTATATGATTAAATGACTCGAATTAAGTATGAAAAAAGCAAAAATCATAACTTCAAGAGTCAACTCAAGTCTTATTAAAACTATTATGAGTCGAGGCAATAATTATCACGTGTATAGATCTCAACCTTCGATAGGTGTCAAGTGTAGAGGTTTTTCTTACTCAATAGTAGAATATATATTTTTTATTTATATTTAATTTATGTACTTTTTGGGTGTGATAGGTGAAACGCTTTGATATCTCATTCTACCACACCCAACTATGCTCCTAATACTTTTTAGGGGAGAATGACTAATCAGCTTTGGGTGATATCCGGGCACTAGGCATGATGGCAAGCGCTATTAGGCTTATCTTTAGTGTAGGATAGTTCCCCTTGCCTACACATGGAATAGGACAAATGAATCTTTGTATCAAACATATTCATTAATAAGATAAGTAGTTAAATTTATTCAGTCACTATACCTCATTCTTATTTCATTATGTCTTTTTCTTGTATGGTGTTATTCTATCATGAGAATTCCTTATGCTCATAGATGAGGTTTATTATGCTCAGGAATAGGTTTCTCGTAGGGGTTTGAAGGTTGACTTGTGTAGGAAACATCTTACATGAGTGATGCATGGGTCACAGTCAAAGGTTGAGATCTTTACTTGTGACACTTAGTATCAGAGGCTAAACTAATACAGTCTAAATGGATTAAGATTGCACGAGTATGATGATATACGGTTGAGAATAGTTTGAGCAGTTTTAGGGTTGAGTAGGTATGAGACTGTCCAAATCCATATTGTTCGAGTTATTTCAAGATAGTATTAATATAGAACTGTGCAATGGAAAGTAGCTCCAAAAGATTGATCCTCATGCTTGCATTAAGATGTTTTAGAAATAAATTGACAGATTTCAAACTTTATTATGGAAACACACGTAAGCTAGCATGCATTGAAATAAGGTATGGTGGAATCTACTACAGTAGTCTGAGTGAATATGCTGGTAATATGTTTATTAGATATGGAAATGCTCAAGCTGTGATAGCTTGAATGAGTTATTATGAAATATGTGGAATTGCTTTACAGTGGTAGAGTAATTTGTTGTGGAATACATGAAATTGCTTTACAGTGGTAGAGTAATTTATTATGGAACATATGAAATTGCTCTACCATGATAGAGTAATTTATTTATGAAATTTTCCCTCTTTTTGGATTGACTAATAGAGCTTGAGGTTACTCATAAAGAGGCAATTGTAGGTACCAACATTCTCTCTTAATGTGAAGTGGAATGGTTGGTTGAAGTAGGTGGTGGTGGTACGATGCAAATCAATATGGAGTAAATTTGGGATTGCCTTTATGAGGCATTCCAGAAAGAACCAAGAGGTAAAATATATCATTAATGATTTTTTTATTTTGAATGTGAGTGCAATTGCTGTATAGGAATATGAAAGGAGTTCTTATCCCATTATTTCCCACCTTGAGTGGGAGATTTTTGGAGTCAATCCTTGAGTTTTACAGGTGAACAAATGGGCATCCTCATAAGGAGATAGAAATAATATGTTCTAACTTTCAATATAGTGTGTTGTTATCAAATTTGCAAAAAAGAAAAGTGTACTGATATAAGAAGATTATCATGAGCTGTGTGTTAGGATAGAGGATATTAAAGTGCAAGTAATCATGGAGATAAAATAGATGTCAAAGGTAGGAGCTATAATAAATCTTGGAGCTATAGACAAGCATTCATGATTAACAAGGTGGATAAGAGTCTCATGAAGGTTCAGAGCTGCCATAGTGGAGAGAACAGAGTTTGACATTCCTTATCCATTTTTTGATGTCCATATTATATTGATAACAAGGTTTATGGTTGCTAATAGCATAATTTAGTCAATGTTACAAAGGAGCAAGTCAACAATCTCGATAATGAAGATAAGCTGACACAACTGATCATGGTCCAAGAAGTTGAAGATGAAGAGTACTTCATCGAGCCTTCTAGCAATTGAACCTTAGATTGTAACTTGTTCAAGTTATAGTCAATAGGGTCATCAACCGTTTAAGTGGAGGAGAGTGTTAGTGGTGGAGGTTTTCCTTACTCAAGGGTAGAATAGAGATTTTTTATTTATATTTAATTTAAGTAATTTTAGGGTGTGATAGGTGAAACACTTTGATATCTCCTCCTATCACACCCAACTATGCTCTTTTGGAAGGAATGACTAGTCAGCCTTGGGTGATGTTCGGGCACTAAGCATGATGACAAACGCTACTAGGCTTGTCTTTAGTGTAGGATAGTCCTCCTTGCCTACACATGAAGCAGAATAAATGAATCATTATATCAAACATATTCACCAATGTAGCCAGATTTATTTAGTCACTATGCCTCATTCTTATTTCATTGTGCCTTTCTCTTGTATGGTATTATGCTATCATAAGAATTCCTTATGTTTATAGATGAGACTTATTATGCTTAGGAACAGGTTTTTCGTAGGGGTTTGAAGGTTGGCTTATGTAGGAAGCATCTTATACGAGTGTCACACGAGTCCTAATTAAGGGCTGAGATCTTTACCTATGACAATAGGGACCTATGCAATGCCCTTGTAGGATGCTTCCTAAATAAGCCAACATTTAAATCCCTATGGATAGCCTATTCATAAGCATAACAAGCCTCACATATAAGCATGATGAGTTCTTATGATAGTGTAATGCCATACTAGAGAAAGACACAATGCAATAACAGGCACAAAGATTAAATAAATTTGACTACTTATCTTATTGTTGAATATATTTAATATATCGATTTCATTATCTCACTTAGTGTGTAGGCAGGGAGAATATCCTACACTAAAAACAAGCCTAGCAATGCTTGCAATCATGTCTAGCGCCTTGACAACACCCAAGGTTGATTAGTCACTCTCCCTTAAAGATCATTAAAAGTATAATTAGGTATGACAGGAAGAGATATCAAAGTCTTTCACCCCATCACACCCGAGAATACATAAATTAAATATAAATAGAAAATCTCTATTATACCCTTAATAATGAAAAACCTCCACGCCTAATAACAATTAAGTATAGAAAATAGAATCATTGAATCATAGGGTTAATATTACCAAATGACACTGTTCTTAGGTCGGTTTTCAAAATGATCACTGATTTTCAATTTGTTTCTTTTTAGTATCTGAACTTCAATTTTTTTTCATTAAGAGGTTTTCTGCCACGTTAAATATATACGTGGCAGAATATTCCTTGAATATTCCCTTGCATTGCCACGTGGGCAGTTGCCACGTGGATGGTTGTATACGTGGCTGGTTGACACGTGTACGGTTACATACGTGGATGTTTGTCACGTCAATTGCATTGCCATGTAGGATTACACGTCAGCATGAATGATGACGTGTAACCATCCACGTGGCAATGCAAGGGAATATTCGAGAAATATTCTGCCACGTATATATTTACGTGGCAAAAAACCTCCTGATGAAAAAAAATTGAAGTTCAAATACTGAAAAGAAAAAAATTGAAAATCAATGACCATTTTGAAAACCGACCTAAAAACAGTGTCATTTGGTAATATTAACCCTTGAATCATACTTTACATGAGTCATGTTAGATTAATTCATGCAAAATAACATTGTTTCAGTATGATATAACTTTAATTATGTGTTATATTACTTGAATCACATGAAAATAGCTAAAACATATGAAATTAAACCAACATAAATCAAACAATTTGAACATATAATTTAATAAATTAGACAATGATTAATGATTATTATGCATGAAATATAATAAAATTATCATATTAATGTAAAATCTTATGATTAATGAAATAAAATATGTAAAATATAAAAAAATTATACTAAATATAAAAATTTATGAAAATGCATAAATATATGAAAAATCAAATAAAAAATAGTAAATTTATATTCAATATCATAAATATAAAAATATAAAAACATAAAAATACATATTTTCATTTAGTTGGTAAGGTGATATTGAATTTTGCATGAATTTTGGATTTGGCATCTCATGTGCTTATATATATATATAATGTTTTACTTTTAGATATACCAAGATTAATCATTTTAATTTTTTTTTTTGAAATAAATATTTCCGACCATTGTTTTGTTGTTGCTTAAAGCATGTATTACATACTTATGGATTGAATTTCATTTTACCTTTTAAACTTATTTTTTATATAATTAATTTTCCCCTTAAACTATTTCGAATGATAAAGACTTACATGTTGATAAAAATGACTTTCAAAATTATGTACTTCTAGAAAAAATTATTTATCTTATTTATTTATTTAAAAGATTTTACTAACTAAATATTAGATTTTATTTTCTAATTTTTAAAAGAGTTAATAGATTTAATTCTTCATTAGAGTGGAAATAAGATGAGTTATTTAATAAAAGCTTGTTTAATCTTGTTTAGTAAAACTTGTTTAACAAATAAATCAAGATTAAACTAAATAATATTCGACTCGTTTAATCTCATAAACTAGCTATTTGTGAATTAATTCATTAATTTATATATTAATAATTTAATTTTTAATGAAAAACTATGAATATTTTAATTAAATTTTTTTTATATTTTTAAAATAATTTATTTTATAATTTTTATTTATTAGAGTTGATTAATATTGTAATATATAAAAAAATTTAAAAATTTTAATTCAAACGCATTTAATTATAAATAAATTAAGATTAAAACTTAATTGGATTAGAATGATTTTGATACAGATTTATTCATAACTCACCAACAATTAAACGTATCGAAGATTGGAATAGAGATGGACAACTAAAAGTTAGTACAATTTTAAAGAATATTTGGGAAACTATGAAAGGATAAAAAAAGAAAAAAAAAAAGAAAAACAGTTGATGAGTGCCATTCATTCGAAAAATGACGTTCCGTGAGGAAGAAGAATCTCTTATGTTTATAAAGATTTGAAAAATATTTATGAAAATTGTTCGTGATATTTTTATGTTACGAGCGTGCCAGAGAATTTAAGTATTCTCAAACTGTGTGTGTCTTTTGACTTCTTGATCAAAAGAATTGTGGATCTCCAATTTGCTTGTAATAGAGAATTAAGCTCAGGAAAATAATGTTAAACAAGAATGAAATAAAAAATAATTGGTAATTAAATTAAAAGGAGGGCTGTTTAACAATAATAGAAATCAACAACGGTTTAAAGAAAATAAAACTAGAAGGAATGCTGCTTCAAAGTGATTTTTGATGGTTGATTCTGTGTTGTCCGTCTATTTGCCTTCACTTGCTATTTATCTTCGTGTATAACCATTGTTCCTAACATTGATAACCGTCACATACATATTTCCTGCACTTTCTCTGTTATCAACGTGTTAACTGCTTTATCACGCTTCTTTAGGAAATTAAGCCAATTAATTCAACTAATGGCTTAATTTACTAAACAATCTTTAATTAATAAAATATTAAATAAATTAATAAAATTTATTTATTTAATCTTAAATTAATTAAAACTAGCCTATTAAATTAATTAATGGCCCATATTCATAATTTAAGCCTATTAAATTAATAAATGGCTCAAATATTAAATATCTTTTAATTAATAAAATATTAAATAAATTAATATTAAATAAATTAAATAAATTATTTTTAATTAATTAAAATCAATTTATTTATGGTAGAAACAATTGCCCCGTAAGATTGGTTTATTAATAAAATAAAACAAAGAAATAAAATAAAATGAAAAAAATAAAATAAAATAAAATAAAATAAAATAAAATAAATAAAATAAAAAAAAAAAATAAAAAATAAAAGTAGAAAATAATAAAATATAAAATAAAATAAAATAACATAAAATAAAATAAAAATAATAAAAGCCCAAAAGAAGAAAGACAAAGAATAAAATAAAATAAACACCCCTTCTCCCCTGTAAAGAACCTCCTGCTTTCAAAATCCCTAAATTTTACTGTGCTACTTCCAGGTAAATTCCTCACCTTCCTTACCTTCCATTCCATATATATATATATGTATATATATATACCCACGCACACGTACAGGCACACACACACTTTTATATATATATATATACACACACACACATTAACAGGAACAGGAACACAGGCACACGCACACACATAAACACTTATATATATATATATATATATATATATATATATATATAATACAAAAATTATACTATAAAATATAATATAATATAATATAATTTTATATATATATACATATTTACACGTGTCAGGAAGCATTATTTCCTCCATATCATGAACATGATTATTAGATGTCAATACGTAAGTAATTAAGTTTCAATGACATATAAAATTCCAAATTAAATTTACCCTTTTACATTTCCTCTTGCAGGTGAATGACATTTTTATGAGGCCGAAAGTCAAGTATTTTGAATTTGCTATGACATACTGGAATACACGTCTAAATACTCCTAAGCAATACCGTCCTTCCAATTCTGTTCTTCTAAAACCTAAACGCTAACAAAGCAACTCTCATATCATAATACAAGGTTAGCTAATCTCTAGAACTGTTAGCTAAACTCTTGTGAAAATGTTGTTATGATGGAATTGTTATGGTATTTATGCTTATAGAAATTTTGGGATTATGGAATTGCTGCCGGAACTCTGCCAAAATTTTCTTAACATGCTTGGGGAAATAATCGCAATGACTACTTTACTAGGGAAAATGAATATATTCTTATCCTATAGGCATATGATATTCTAAGAAAACCAATTAAAGCATCAAACGACCTCTAAAACTATAATAACACCGAATTAATAAGCTTGAAATACATGTTTCGGCTGTACTTTCTTTATTGCTATTAAGAGGTATATCAAAAAGGTTTTAATGGCTTACTTGTAATATATTGTTGTTGCAGGTATGTCTTCTTTCCCTGAGTCTGAGCCTACCCCTTCATTTGTACCTGTTCTTATAGATGCTCAGCAGGTAACACAACTTCCATTCAATGTCTATTTACCATGTTTTCTCAGATTATACTCGTTAACTCATTCCCCTTTTGCAGGTCGTACCTCACTTCACATCTCGCATAATTCCTCCTTATCACAAAACTGGAGAACCAGCATTCCCATATCCTGTGAAATATGGCGAGGAACTACTTTATAGTAAAACCATCTTCCCAGCTACCTTTGTCAAAGCATGGCATCGAGTTCCAGACGGTTGGACTAAGTGGGTGAATGACTTAACCCCACACTTCTCTGATCGATGGGAGAAAATCAAAATTTGGCCTCTCATTCGGTTGTCTACCACGCAGATCCCTTTTCTAGGTCATTTACTTTCAGCTGATTGCTGCTTCTGGTCTAAGGATTGCAATTCTTTCATTTTTCGAGCTATGCCTATGTCGATCACCCTCAAAGACGTGCTTGCTATCACAGGACTATCTGTGGTTGGTGTCGAGACACCAATTCTTATCAATAGTACAAATTCTCTCAGTGGTTTTGACACCAAGTATTTGACTTACGCGGCTTTAATTAAGGGTGTGGTAGGCCGACTGCAAGATCTTGAGGTAGAACACACCTACTTTATATGGTGTCTACTATGTCGACTTATCTTCTATCCTTCATCAGCCCGAGCAAGTAGTGAGTACCTTCCATTAGCTCATCATGTTGCCCACGGAGGGACATGTGCACTTGGTACTATGCTATTGGCTGTGGTCTACAACGATCTTACCAAGACCGTCTTAGATGAGCCAATCTATAAAATGGGCGGCAGTACCTGGCTAATACAACTATGGCTACTTACTTATTTCCCAGCCCTTTCAGGACATCCTATCTTTCAAGAAGATTTTCATGGTCTGCGCGTCACCAACTGCACCTGTTCTATGTTTGAAGCTGCCATCACCGATTACTTTCAAAAGTTAACTTTTAAAAAATTTCCTTCACCCTTCACATTCTCTCAGGACACTGACGAGGACTGCATCTTGCCAATCTGGGCTAGAAACTATTTTCCTGGTGGAGTCCCTCATACTACCCTGACCTAGGCAGCTTTCAATCAACCCCATCTGCTCTTCAAAGGTGTGGCTTCCACCAGCTTTCCTTCATCAGGCAGAGCTATTGAAGAGTCATACCTTCCTTTTCTCTGGTGTAGACAATTTGGCTTACAGCAAGGTATCCCTGACCATTATCCATGATGCCCAGCTCCTACTGAGAGAGCTACCTATGACAAGTGTGCAATTGAAGAAATTTGTGGTAGCTATGAGAAGAGCCTCCTGTAACCTTTTATTCACAAGTTAGATCGTTCCCCTGAAGATCTTCATGCTTCATTTCAGACCTGGTGGACATCTATTTTTGAGAATCTTATTGTAGTAGGTAATATTATTATTTTCCTTCTTATTTCCCCTTTGTAAATGTGCTATCTTCCTAACTATAATTTACTTTACTTTTCTTAGCTGCACCAGAAAATACCTCTCAGAGTAGCTCACTGCCAAAGACTAGGCAATTACAAAAGACTTCCAAAGTGACTCCACAGCCTATCAGAAAATCTTCTCGTGTTATTACTCCAGTTAAAAGGAAAATTGAGGTCCAGCTCTCTTCCTCATCCTCAGAAGAAAACAGCTCAGAATTGTCTTCAGAGATAGAATTTGAATCTTCTGCCAACAGAGAGTCTGCTAAAGAGGATGATTCACATGATGAAACACCCAATCCTCCAACTACCTCTGATCCTTCTGCTTGCTTTTAGAGTGATCAACACCCTTCTCCTATACCCTCCATGGTACGGTTATTCTTCACCATATTTCCTCAATGTTCCTTCCTTATTGGTACTAAGAAAACTATGCTCATTCCTGTTTTAGGATCCTACAGTTAGACGCACCCATTTACAATCTCCTCTAGAGCGCCAGATTCCTCTCCAAGGCTTGGATTACTCTTTTATTTCAGCCTCTTCTCCAACTACTAGCTCTTCTTATAGCCAGCCATCCCGAGAGACATTGGAGGCATCCAAACAGATCCTACAGCAATTTCTCAGTTTGGAGCTATTTCTCTTACAGTAACTCAGAAGGATGTTGCCTTTTTTGCCCTTACTGTACTTTCCACTGCTGCTGTCACACCCAGCCCACCTGGAGTAACATGCTCCCGTAGAATATACAATGATTTCCCCTTAAGGAAACCGTCATATACCCTACAAGGGATAACCATCATCTAAGTATCATGCATACGATCAATATGAACAACGATAAACAAACAGAATAAAATGAAGTGCAAGCCACAACATACACACACATTACAATTACTGCCCATTAAACATATATATGAATAAATACAAGTTTGAACTATCCTAAATCACTGCCTTCAATAGGTCCTTG
>CANYBF011002079.1:0-15535 GCA_948192965.1 Dalechampia spathulata | reverse complement strand
TGTGATCAGGTTCTCTTTGTTTTAAATCATTTGTGTTCTTATGAATTTTATGTGGTTCTTGTATTTTTTATTATGTTTTCTTCTAATTTCCTCAGTGTGAGAAGGAGTTCCATGTCGGCTGTTTAAGAGAGAACAACATGGAGGATTTAAAGGTACTTTAATAGTGTGTTTTAATCATGTAAAAGTTTATCGTGTCAAGTTCTTATTCTGTCTCACTCGATCTGTGGTATAGGAGTTGCCCAAAGGGAATTGGTTTTGTTGCATGGAATGCAATAGAATCCATTCTGCGTTGGAGAAATTGGTTCTTCGTGGAGAAGAGAGGCTTCCAGATCCTTGTGTAGATGATATAAAAAAGAAAGTTGATGAAAAATATGCAGAGACTGAGTGTAGCAAAATTGATGTGAGATGGAGGCTTCTCAATGCTAAAATAGGCACTTCAGCTGACACTTCAGCAATACTATCTGAAGCCCTCGCTATTTTACATGTGAGTAACTGGTCTTTAAATTGTCGATGATAAAATGTTCTTATCCCTGAAGTGCGCACTAGCTTAAGGAGCAATTCTTAAACGTTGCTGTGCTCAGTCATAGCATATTATTTGTATTTCTTTATTTTAATTGTTTTCCCCTGTTATGGGCTTAGGAACGATTTGATCCGATATTTGTATCTGGAACTTCTAGCAAAGCAGATCGTGATCTCATCACATCAATGGTTTTCGGGTAGGCTACGAGACATACTAGTGTCAGCAAATAAAAGCTTGACACTCGTTGGTTATTTTTACCATTCTGAACATCATTCTTTATGTTCGTCTTCCTCATGATTAATGTTGTTTTGGAAGATAAAAATTTCGTTTGTTTCTATAGGGAGAACCTCAAAGGACAGGAGCTCAGTGGCATGTATTGTGCTGTGCTGACCGTCAAGTAAGAATTATTCATAAATTTGTTACCTTCATAATATTTTACGAGAGTACGTTATTCTAAATATTCATTGTGCAGCCAAGTGGTGGTGTCATGCGCAATCATTCGGTTTTTTGGGCATGAATTGGCAGAACTTCCTTTGGTTGCAACTAGTGGCAAAGCCCAGGGAAAGGTGATCTGATAATGCTGGAGGCACTCTTTATTTATATTTTGCTACCGTTTTTGCGTACGCTGGAGAATGGGCAATGTGGTGCTAAAATGATCTGTTTCTCACAAAATGTAGGGTTACTTCCAGTCCTTGTTTACTTGTATCGAGAAGCTGCTTGGATTTCTGAATGTGAAGAATCTTGTTCTTCCAGCAGCTGAAGAAGCTGAATCCATCTGGACAAACAAATTTGGCTTCAGCAAATTAACCCATGAAGAGGTATCTTCTCTCTCTTTTCTTTCAGTGCAGAACATCTGGTTTGTGCCTGACGGAACGGTTGATCCATGCTTGGTTGTACCTTTCATGCGCATTATTTTCGCACGATTGCCGGGTCTTGGATAAATGCTGTCATAGCTTTTATCATTGTTGCTTTTATTGACACATATATGTACCGTGTGTTACATTGCAGTTTGTGAAATTCAGGAAGAATTATCAAATGATGGTGTTTAAAGGAACATCAATGCTACAGAAGTTAGTCCCCAAGTGCCGAATTGTGGGTCGATCCGAAGGCGGCTAAAAAGCCTTGTTGTCTTGGCTTTTTTGTTTTCAAATGGGGAAAGCATATTTTTGGGAGGTCTTTTCCTTCATGTACAGAAAGGGTCCAACTTTTCTTGTTTTCAGTCGTGGAAAATTTAGTGTACAGAGGAAATATGAATACAGATGGTAATATCTGAAGCAAAGCACACAGGCAAAAACAGAAGATTTTTCATGTACAAGTAAATTGGCGTTTGGTATTTATATTAATTGCAGGAAGAGTAGCGACTTGCAAAGTTTTGTTCATTGCTTATAACTCTAATCTCATTCTGCTCTTTTTTCTCTTCTTTTTCCTTGTAGTTCTTATAAAGGAATTTGTGGAAGATGACCTTGTAAATGCATGTCTTCTTTTTGTTTTTAATTATTTAATAAAAAGATTATAAAATGTGCTTTTTTCCACTAATTAACATATGAAAACACATTTTTTTTAAAATCATGATAATGTAGATTTATTAAATGTTTCTTATATAAAATTATTATTATTGATTAAAAATTACTTGTTATTTATATAAATAAATAAATGAACAGTTGAAATGGGCTTGATGATGTGAAGCCCAGCCCAACGCATCATGAGGTAAACAACGGAAGTGTAGAACACCAGCACAATAACTTAGCTTTCCCTCCTCATCTCGCCAGTTTCGCGATCACTTGGTTTTAAACCAGTGTATCACAGTGAGTCGTCCTTTTCTCGAACTCGCCGACTCGGCATTTCGGTTTGCACTCAAATCCAAATCAGGTAATTTCAATTCATTGCACTTAATTATCTTGTTTTACGTTAGGTTTTTGCTGTTATTGATACAAAAGCGTAATCATTCTTTTAATAATAAAAATTTGGAACGATATGTTTATGCTAATATTAGTTTCTGTTTCGTGAAAGCTCAAAACATGTAAGAATCTGATTCCATTGAATTACAATTCATTCAGTCCTTTCAATTTTTCTTTTTTTTTTTTATAAAAAGGGGAAATCTGTGAAAGAAATGAAATTTCATAACAAACAATCTTAATTTTCAGGAATTCAAATAATTGGTTCTGTAAAATTTCTATAAAATTGTATGATTAGAATTTCATTTTAAGCACTTATAGTAACATGAAGTCGTGTGGCGAGCTTTGACAGAACTGATGAAGGTTTTCACCCCGCATAATTAGCCCCTTTGTGTGTATATTTGTAGTATAGACATTTTGTTTTTATATGTATCAATCTTTCGTCTGTTCTATATGTTGATCTCAGATGACCCGTAGCCGTAATATAATTGTTGCAACTGGGCTACTAGCTTTTGCTGCTACAGGATTAGCATTTCCTTTTTACATGGCGTAAGTTAAATTGAAAATTCTTGTATCCTCTTCTTATTGCTGAAAATCTGGTTTTCTGGGTATATGGATGCTAGTTAGACTTATAAATAATGGATTTTCTGTCTTTGATCAGTTCATCTAGGAGTAATCCTGTCATTGATTCATCAAAACCCCTGCCACCTCAAGCAACGTTTCGAGGTCCTTACATAAATACTGGTTCACGGGATATTGGACCTGACCATCAGACTTACCATAAGAAATGATGCTTTTGCTGAATAAATATTGCAAGGGTGAGTAATCTACAAGATGTTTTGTATGAAGATAGTTTTCTTTGATGTTATTGTTCCTAATTTTTGGATGAAACTTCTTGTCGAGTTCATGATAACAAGAAGTTTATTTGGATTGTCAAGTAGATGAGTAAGCAGTTTGTGGGATATTGGAGAGAATGATATGATGGTAATATGTGAAATATAGGATTTGTGTGACACTGTTTCATCCCTTTGGAGTTTGTGGTTGGTAATCATAAGAAGGCAATTGAAACATTAGCCGAACAGAAGTGAAAAAAGGGAATCAATGAATTAATTATAGCTAATCAATGGAGGCTATAATTGATTTAATTTGCGTTACTTAAAACAGGGTTTTGTTTATAGTTTCAATGCTTTTAATACTTGCTAATGTAGAAACGTTTTCATTGCTTTGATGTAGATTCCTCAAGGGTCATCAAGCCGTCTCCAACCCAGATGCAGCCGTTTCATTTTGAAACCAATGTTCTCTGCTCGTGACTATTTCATGATTTCTGCAAATGTCCTTGTTCCATCAATGTTCTTGAAAGCTACCAATTTCAGCAATGTAATGATATATTAACTTTTGATCTGGCATCATTGTTGTGCTTTATTATTGTCTTCTTCTGCCAAGAAGCAGTGGATGATATAATATCAAATTACCAACTTGAAAATCTGTTTGAATATGAAAAGCTGTTCCAATCGAACAAAAGCTGGTATCCTCTTTCGTCTCTTTCACTGCTTCATAACTTATCTACAGTCACCTACAAGGAGCGGCGGATTCCAACGTGTCTATGAATTACTGGGAATTTGATACTGCATTGTCCCTGTTGTAGGACGAGGATGGAGCATAGCTTGTTGAGGGCTCGAACCAGGTAATAGGCACAGGCTATGTTGTCCCAGGGCATTAGGCCGAAGCAAATTATATTTTGGCTGCAGGATGATTGATTGTGCGAGACCACCTTCGAAGCTTCCGAAGGAGAAATATGACATGCACTGGGAGCTTGCTATTGCAATGATGATTGTTTGTTCTGGCAATGGCATGACTAAAAAAAAGCATTCTTTCCGTGAGTTTTGGACAATTGGTGTTCATTAAAATCCTTTTTAAGTCGTCATCATCGACGGACTTCAGGTTGACACGTCAGCAATCAAATGGTAAGATGGAGATTTTGTCTAATACTAAAGGGGGCTAACGGAGGGACTATATACTTACGTGTTAAAATCTCAGCTTTAAGATTACAGAGCTTTCACTTTTTGTCTAGAACCTAAGGAGAGATGCTTTTCATTCCAACAAAAACAATATAAATCTTGCACGCAATCTGCGGTTTATCTCTCTAGAATCCATGTTTTCTCTCTCTCAAGTATTCCATAAAACTGAATAAAGAACCAAATCTATAATCCAAAAAGAAGAGGAAAACCAAAAAAAAAAAAAAAAAGTGAAAGATCACTACTTGCTTTAAAAGCATGGCTCTGCTTGTTTCTGCTTCTTCTTGCTTACCCAAATCTTTACCGACATCATCAACGCAAACCCAACTCAAAGATTCTACCTTTTTGTTTAACAGAGCATTCTGTATCCACAAACCGTTGAAACGAATCAGCAAAGTCTCTCCTTTACGTGTGGCAGCACCTCCATCACCGTCTGCCGAGAAAGAAGAGGAAAAGAGAGGGGGAGAGTATAAAGCTGATGATGCGACTGATAAAGAGAGTGTTGATTCGAAGTTTTCTTGGAGAGATCATTGGTATCCTGTTTCTTTGATTGAGGATTTGGATCCTGACTTGCCAATCCCATTTCAGCTTTTGGGTAGAGACTTGGTCCTTTGGTTTGATAAGAATGATCAGAAATGGGTTGCTTTTGATGATAAGTGTCCCCATAGGCTCGCTCCTTTATCCGTAAGTTCGTAATTTTGTGGTGTTCTTCTTTGGATGTATAATTGAAATGTTTTTTTGTTTATGTAGAATTTTGGTCTCTCTGTGGTCTATGATTTATGTTTCCACATAGAATCGTGTCTTACAGTACGTGTAATTGGGTGCTAAACAAGAGAGAATTTCGTTTCCTATATCAAGAGTGTAGCTTTTGGTGAGCTTGAGAGGTTCCCTTGATTTTGCAGGAAGGGAGAATTGATGAAAATGGGCATTTGCAATGTTCATATCATGGGTGGTCATTTGACGGTTGTGGATCTTGTGCAAGGATTCCTCAGGCAATGCCGGAAGGTCCTGAAGCTCGTGCAGTAAATTCTCCTAGAGCTTGTGCTATCCGGTTTCCTACAATGGTGTCCCAAGGTCTTCTTTTTGTTTGGCCAGATGAAAATGGCTGGGAAAGAGCACAGGCCTCCAAACCTCCAATGTACTGATTTTTCCCTGTTTCTAACTTTATTAAACATGATTGAATTGTTCGAACTGATTATCTAATGCTTATAAATCGTACATGTTCTCATTAGGTTACCTGATGACTTTGATAAACCTGAGTTCTCAACAGTTACAATTCAGCGTGATTTGTTCTATGGTTATGATACACTCATGGAGAATGTCTCTGATCCTTCCCACATTGATTTTGCTCATCACAAGGTAAAAAGCCTACCGTAATAGTCAAGCTTATAGATTGCATGATGAAGTTACTGCATGATTTCCATACTATCTAACGAATTGTATTTGTTATTTATATCGGAACAACTTCTATCTTACAATTGTATGAATCTACAGGTTACAGGAAGGCGAGACAGGGCAAAACCTTTGCCATTTAAACTGGACGGAAGTGGCCCATGGGGCTTTGCTGGGGCAAATGAAGGAAATCCACGAATTAGTGCTAAGTTTGTTGCACCATGTTACTACATGAACAAGTAAGTTACTTTCTCATCCGGATTAAGATTTTAACTTACTCTGTTTGCACTTATATTTAATCTTCGATTCCAGGCAATGCCACTTCAATGATATGTTAGTCGCTGTGTGGATCTTATACTGCTTCTTTTGCTTCTTGTTAAATTTATATTCTTTGGCTTAAATTTTAAGTATTCCGAATACATGATCTTCTGTGCTTGTCAATTTTTCTTGTTCTAATGCTTGACGTTTGTTGAGGAGACCTGAATGCGAAAAGAGATCAATCTTGGTAACTTAAGAGTAAAGCTGGCAGTAATGATTTACATTTTCTTGTCTTGGAAACATTATTGAATCTGACTGACCTGCTTGTATTTTTGCAGAGTAGAGATAGACGCAAAACTCCCTATAGTTGGTGACCAGAAATGGGTTATATGGATTTGTTCATTCAACGTGCCAATGGCACCTGGCAAAACCCGTTCAATTGTCTGTAGTGCTCGAAATTTCTTCCAGTTCACAATGCCAGGGTCTGCCTGGTGGCAGGTACGTAGCTTTCAGCTCTTCTTCTTTCCATTTTAAGTTTCATCTTATATCGCACATTGTTAAGTTGATTGTTATTTTAGGTGGTTCCAAGATGGCATGAGCACTGGACATCAAACACAGTATATGACGGAGACATGATTGTTCTTCAAGGCCAAGAGAAAATCTTCCTCTCCGAATCGAAGGAAGGTTCCTCCGATGTGAATGAAAATTACACAAAACTCACATTTACACCAACTCAAGCTGATCGCTTCGTCCTGGCCTTTCGTAACTGGCTAAGGCGGCATGGCAACAGCCAACCTGAATGGTTTGGTTTTAATCCTCAACAACCTTTGCCATCAACTGTCCTATCCAAACGTCAGGTACCCACAAAGAACAAAAATCGTCTTGAATATTAGTCATTCATGGTCAACCTTTCGCATTCACTCTCTGCTAATTCTCAAAAAATTTCTCATATTCTTACATTGTGTCACAGATGTTAGATAGATTTGAGCAACACACGCAGGTATGTTCGTCATGCAAGAAGGCATACACAGCATTCCAAACGTTACAGAAACTTCTGATTGGTACAACAGTCGCTTTCTCTGCAACAGCTGGGATTCCTGCTGATTTGAATTCGAGGATTTTCTTGGCTGCATTGGCAATTCTAAGTGCTGGCTTGGCGTACATCTTGCACCAACTTGAGAAGAACTTTGTATACATAGATTATGTACATGCCGAAATCGAGTAAATCATACTCTATGTTCATCAATTTTGTAGGAAATATGAAATATATACACAAAACACTTCATATATATGTACAACGTTTGCGTTTTTCTCCTGTGATCAAGTTAAAAGGAATTGGACATGGATACATACTCCTCTAATTTCCATACTATTTAATAATCTTATCCTAAAAAATTAACATACTTAAAAAATAAACATACTTTGATCTGTCTTCTCTTATAGCAAATATCTAATCTCTCAACTGCCGTAATGCACAGAAAAATTTGTACATGTTCATGTTATCTAAACATACATGTTATACTAATGGAGGGTTCCCTCATCTAATAGCGTATGTGTGTGCGTCTCTATATGTATTATATACGCAAAAGCCGCTTCTTTTTTAGGAACAAGGAGGAAAAAGAGCCATTCTGATAATGAAATATGTAGAGTTGCTTTAATCCGTACGACTTGCATATACTTTTGGAAGTTTAATCTACAGGAATTGAAGATGGTAATTCAGATTAATGAGTTGGATTTAGATTATGTTACTATATATATATGATGAGTTTATGATTAATAGAATATGATCTGATTGTATCTAAAAATAAATCTAATCATTATATATAAAGTTAAATAGACTATGAATCAATATAATAAGAATTACTAATTGTCTCATGAATAAATTATGTGGATTAATACAAATACGATGCCATTTCTTCCGTGTTATTATCATGCTAAACAGAACCCGCCAGTATTTCTTTAACAACTGGAGGATTTTCTTGGCTGCAATGGCAAAGGCTTTACATCTTGCACCAACTTGAAAAGAACTTTGTATACTTTAATTATGTACATGCGGAAACCGATTGTCATTCATTTGAATCTTCCTAAGATTGCAAACTTAGCTTCCTAAATATATCACTAGTAAATCTAATCATTATCATTATCCCAATTATCTTGCTTCATGTCCCGGATATCTATTATAACGTATAACCACGCTCTTGTCCATGCATTCTTTAACACAGTTTCACCAACCCATTTTCAAAAATTACATGTTTATCGAAATATTTATCTAAATCTGATTTATATCTTCATTTATAAATTAAATCAATTGATACAAAATAAATAATCAGTCTCTGATGCTGATACTCGTATTGTATTACTTGACTTGATTCATAGATGATAACTCTTTAAAACAATCCTTGAAACATATTTATTACATCCTAAGTTTTCTTCCTTTATATTTTTACTGAAAAAAATATGAATGAAGTACAAGTTTCAGCGAGGAAAGGAAATATTAAGTAGAAATTTCCTGGACTAAATATTATACAATCGTCATTGGATACTGTATAAAGACCTTTACATGCATTCGTCAAACTTGGCATAAAACATCTCCTACAGAAACTATAACATGATTAAGAGTTACTCTCCTTTAATAGTGTTCGTTAAAAAACCAAAGTAAAAGGAGCCATTTTGATCGTGAAACCCCAAAGAGCATTGCTGGCTAGCCAGCTCCATGCAGACGCACATAGAGTTTCCTTCAACCCCTACAAAATATATGTACTCGGCAATCAGTATATATATATATATATATATATATATATATATACGTACCCTAAAAGGCTAACATGAAAGCATATTACATGCAATGAGTAGAGCATTCAACAGAAAAGAAAAATATGATTCAAGCATTCTTTGTTTTAGATATTTATCACATTGGTATATCTTTTAATTAAAAGTTTTGAGTTCGAGTTCTGGAAATGAAACGGAGTTTATTTCATATGTGACAGTGACAGATGGATATGGAAAAGTGTTTTACCTGTCATCGAGTGGCATGAGGTGGTTGTCAATTTTGGGAGGATTGATGGAGGAAGAAATTGCAGGTGTATGTCCAACAAACAAAGCAACATGACCCATAAGTTTATCTTTCCTAGAAAATGTAGTCCCGCAAGAACACTGCCACTTGAGATCCCCACAATGCTTTTCATGAGTTCTTAAATCAGACAAGACGGAGAACTGCTTCTTGCCGCACCTCTTGCATACATACATCTTAGGACAGTGGCTTCTCTTGTAATGATTCTTCACACATATCATTGATTTCAATGGCTGAAATTTTGCATGTTTTTTGTTCCATCTACATCCTTCTTGAGGACATGAATATTTCCTTGGCATTTTCATTGACATTTCTTCGCTGTTATCTCCCATTTTCGGATTACTATGCTTCATCGGATTGCTCAAAGCTGCACTGGTTTTATATTCATCGCCATGGGCTCTCATATGCATCCTCAAATTCGCATCTCGCTTAAACCCTTTTCCACAAACTTGACAATAATGAGTATACTTAGCTAATAAATAAGCTGCATCCAATTCAATTATGTCACAGTCATTCTTCATTGATTTATCATCATCTCCTTCTTCTAACATTACTTCACATATATTATCTGATGATATCTCTTTTCTTTCAACCTTACTAATAGTACCAGTAATAGCATTGTGCATACCTGGGGCAGCCGGGTTGATCTCGGAGTTATTATTATCGTTATTACAATTGTTATCATCGTACCAGTCGAAGTTGTTGGGTAACAGTAACACATTGTCCTGATGATCAGGAGCAGCAGAAACAGAAACAGAAACCTTAGCATGTGGAGGAGTAGGCTGGAGGTGCAATTCGCTACTTGACCCGATTGACATTTGTTGGCAAGTGAACATCATTGAAGAAGCAGTGACGATGATTTCCT
This sequence comes from Dalechampia spathulata, assembly GCA_948192965.1. Lineage (NCBI taxonomy): Eukaryota > Viridiplantae > Streptophyta > Magnoliopsida > Malpighiales > Euphorbiaceae > Dalechampia > Dalechampia spathulata. The sequence goes on along the minus strand of CANYBF011002079.1, from coordinate 5,520 downwards.
GGATAATAGTTCCCATGCTAGCTACGGCAGACTCAGGATTCTGATGATGATGATGATCATGTGAGACGAGGATGGTAACTAGTGATTGAACTTGATTAACCTTATCTTTAAGAATGGAAAGGCTATAAAGAAGAGAATTTGAGTGAGTTAATTCTGAAGTTGATGAACTTGCTTCAAGAGAATTTGAAACGATATTATTGTCTTCAGTGGCAGGATACATCTGCAACACATGAAGATTAGAGAAATTTCGAGAAGGAAAACCAGAAATCATCTCCAAAACCCTGTTAATTAGTATCTAATCAACCTTTTCCAGATGGGATTTGGATCTTTTTCGTCAAAAAGGTTGTTACATAGAGAAAGTGGGACTTCATTTGAGGTCACTATGCAACAAAAATGACAAATATAAGAGAGATGGAAGTCAACTCGGAGATTTAACTCATCCCCACTCAAAACCTTCCTCAATTATTACCCGTCCATATACAGACGACTCTTCAAAATTATAATATCAACATTCTTTATAAGAAACTTGGATTATTATAATCTACTCTAATTTTTAACCTATTCCTTTCTTCAACACCCATTTATAAAGTGTTTTATTTTCCTCCATTTTAGTTGTATATTATGCATTAATATGTTGATATTTAATATATTGTCTCGCTTTCTACAGACTAAATAATCTATTTTTCACACTTTGTATAGATTTTCTTTCATATTTCTCTTAAAATAATATTTAAAAAAGAGAAACAAAATGGAAAAACTACGTCGTTTGCTTGAGTCAAAGCTAACCTATGAGTTTGATCTTTTCAAAACTAAAGGTGAGAATATTGACCTTCTTTTCTTTTTTCATTTATTTTGTAAATATTTTTGAATACTAGAAAATTAGACGTATTTTTAAAAGAAAATATAATTTACAATAATTGATAAAATAAAATAATTTTATTACCATTATTATTTTTATTATTTATCCAAAATGACGTTGGTAGTTATAGGCAGTTCGAATCTTTAAATTATTGTCTAAATAGAAAAAAGTTTCATAATTAGCCAAAACAAGTTGAAGCTTTCAACTTAATAATAAAATCATATGAAGTTTGGACTTTTCTTAAATTAGTTAATTGGAAGCGTGAAATTTTGACGTTGTTTATTTTATATTAATTTTTATATTATCTTTATCGGACAAAATTATAATTTGATGAAATAAATATTTTATAATAAATTTTAAGACTTGGGTATTATGAAGAAGAGATAAAGATATAATAATAAAAATTTATCGATAAATCAAGATTTATTATTAATAAAATGAGATGATAACGATATTAATGATGGATGAAGAAAAGAATATATTAATTAATATATTGAATATATTAGTAGAGAGGAGGAAGAAATGTGCAACAACTTCGAGGGATAAATATTATATCTTCTTCGATTGGTTTAATGTTATTGAAGTAAATGTTTCACCTTTTAACGAGTTTGTTCACGTGAATTCTAATTATTTAATGTTATATTCAATCATATGCTATTCACACTCCTCATTCCTATTATTATATATTCATTTCTACCTTTTTATTTTTTTTTTTCTATAAAATTTCATGGTTTAATACCTAATACCCATTTATGGACTTGTATTCATATCATTCAATATAACATAAAACAGGTTGGATTATAATAAAAAATTTTACAAATCAGTTTTTTTTAATTAAAAATATTTATCTATCCTTGTACATAAATTAAATCAATTCATTTAATATAAATTTAAAAGAAAATTAAAATTATTAAAAATTTAAATCATTTTGTTGTGTTGATTTCATATTGATTAATCAATCTATATAAATAAAGACATGAATTAGATTTTAGATAAACAAAGAGCCGGAGAAGTTAACAAGTGTTTGATTTAGTGGTGCAGGTTTCTATCAATCAAATATATATCTATATATATAGATTTTCACATAATTTAATGTGTTGAGCAGCCAGAATTTTAGAAAGATTCTATCTTTGTTGTGTTTTTTCTTTTTATTCAGCAGGTTGCTTTCTTAAATGGGGAAAATTTTGACTTTTTGGAGGTTATCTTTTGCCAGCCTATTAGCAGAAATGGATGGAGATTGCCATTTCAGTAATGTGTATACACCTTCAACCTGGTCAATGCTGCAAACTCCATCTTTGCAACAGGACACTGGGTTGGTTACAAGCAATCCATTGTCACCACGTGTTTCAGTTTTGTTGGTTAATCATTCATGCCTGTTGTTACTAGGATGTAAACAAAAATTATGAATTTCAGTTGTCAATTAACTTCCATCATCTTTGTTATTGGATTAGGATGAGATCTGTCTCGTTAGCGTATACTTTCCGTGTTATTCTTTCATCTGTCTGCAAGCTTATCAATTTCCTGATGCCAAACATCGGCATTTACTGTAAAAATACAGAAAATGTTACAGTCTTATGTATCAGGCAGATAGATAAACGATATCTCCATGATCCTGCGGATTCCTGAGCAACCTTCATCCATGGAATTTGCCGTTCTGGCACTGGCAATTCTCCAGCAGAATATCACCGGATAGAACATCCATCTCCCTGACAACATTCTTCTCAATGGCAAGGAAGGTTCATGACTATTCTGGTGGAACGATTTATAGTTTATAACAAACATCATCTCTGGTCGTGTCTCTGCTCAACTTTCTTTAACATGTTATTATATAAATGCAAGTTTAATGATAAAATTAGTGGGATCTCTCCTGTTATTTTTGTTTTAATCTTTTATTTAATTTTTTAAATTTTAATAATTCAACTTATTTATTTATAATATTTTCCGTAAACTCGAATATATATTTTCACTTTAACCCTTTCACGTATACATAATACTGTCAGTAAAACAATCCAAGTGAATAAACATATATATAGAATAGAATATATGTTATTTTTTAATCAATCCTTTGCATATCATTTTGATTTTATCTCATAAATTTTAATTTTTATCATTGGAATAATTCAATTAAAAATATAAAATATAGAAAATTTTAAATTTTTCTTATTTTTTTAATAAAAAGTAATATGTTTATTTTATGAATACAGTTTACTGATTTTATTTTTCATTTCTGACATGATTTTATATCATGAATTAATTTTTTTACATATTATTTATATTTTATCAATGTGCCTTGCACGTATATATATATATCGTAAAATCAGATCATAGATATTAAAAAATGATTAATGAGGATATGTTTATGTGCAAAACTAACATGGTAACTACTACATAAAATAAAAATTGGAAGTATGATTAGCAATGTCAATTAATTTAGTTCTTAATTCACAATATCAAAGACATAATCAAATACCCAACAAAATAAGATTATATGAATTATTTTATATTATAAAATAATTAATCATTTAAAATAAATTAATTTCTGATTTTCCATAATTTATTTTAGTTCTGCCACAGCTCACACACTAACACCACTACTGAGCACTTAAAAAAGGCAGAATAGGACATGCTATGCATGTCACATTGAAGCATAAAAAACCCAATTAAAAAATATTTAATAAATAAAAAATAAAATTAGTTTCCAATGATAAGTATAAATCCCAGTTTAATTAAGTAGAAATATGATGTTTAAGTGCCACCACAGGTTTATCTCTGAATTATTTTTCATAATATTTCATTTATTTTTATCTTTATTAAAACCATACCATTATAATAAGAGAAACCACTAAATAATTTAAATGAAAAAAATCAATTTTGATTCTTTTTTTTTTTTACTTTAACTTCAATTCTGGGTTAAAAAATGAAAATTTTAATTTGAAAACCAATAAAATCAGCTAAAATATCAAAAATATGGACTGAAAAAACATTTTATTTGATTGATAAAATTAAAAGAAAAATAAAAAATTGGATTGTACAATATTTTGTAGCATGTGGAATGTCTAAGATGGCACACACCCTTTTCATTTTGCAACTACCATTGATCATTAATGGCCTAATCCCAATCTATAAACCATATTAATTATAATTAGGTATCTAATATCTCACCAAAATCATCATAATCAATATTATATTGTTTTTTGTTAAGAAATGGTGAACCTAATTAACAACAATATTACATTTAAATGATTTTCTATAAACAAAATGGGTGGATTTTTTATTGTTGGCAATTTTTATGATGTTATTTTCGTATTATGTGGTAACCTCAGCCTAATTTTTGTCTTCTCATTTTAATTATATTTCAGTAATTATTTATCACTCAAATATTTCATCATTATTTCCATTCAATTTTTAATTATTATTATTATTACAAAGTTTTAGCAACAAAATCAAGGAATAATTTTTTAAAAATGGATTTTCTCATATGATTTTATGAAAATAATCATTTCTTTTTGTAAAAATAGTGATATTTATTATACATTTATAACAAATTTAAAGTAAAGTAAATATATTTTTCATCTTGAAAATGTAAATTTTTTAAAATATTTTTAAATACATTTTTCCTGCTTAATTTAGTAATTTAAAAATCTTAATAATTTATCTGAAAATAATTATATATCAGAATTATAATATATTGAACCGGCAGATCATTAAGTGTAAATAGTTAGCTAAATCCTAGACATTTATTAAAGCAAAGTACGTAGTGGCCAAACTTTACACATTAAATGAAGACTGAATGATAAAAAAAAAATTTTATTTTATTTTAACTCTAATCAAATATTTGAGATTATTAAAATATATTAAATTTATAAACTTCAGTGCAGTTTAATTAATCCATATATTGATTTATCTTTAAAAAAGAAAAAAATAGTAACAATTATAAAAAAATTCATTAGCATTTAATTATTTTTATCCTTCTAATTTTATTTTTGCTTGGTTCATCTCTATTCATGTGCGTGTTTCTTTCCATGATAGAATATTTCTTTATTGATATATTCTTACATTTTATAATTTCAATAATTCATTTAATCTTATTTATTTTTAAAATAAAATATCAAACTCGACTCGAATAGAAAATATGATAAGTAAGCCATTAACGATTTGATATGCAAAGAAAATAACTACATATAATCGAATGGGAGGATTGAAATGGAAAAATGAATAAGGTGGAGATGAGCTCGACCACTACATGTGAGCAATGTTGATGATGAAAACATTATTATTATGATGTATTTGGAAATCTTACGCAATGTACCCACATGCTTCTTTCACCTTACATTCACTAAAACGTGCACATAACAAACTCTAAACTTGGGGGAGTTTTAGTAGCTAATTATAACACCACACCCCCGCCGCGGCCGGGGGCGGGGGGGGGGGGGGGGGCGGGGCGGGGCGGGGGGGGGGGGGGGGGGGGGGGGGGGGGGGGGGGGGGGGGGGGGGGGGGGGGCCGGGCGCGGGCCCCCCCGCCGCCCCCGCCCCCCCCGCCCCCCCCCCCCCCCCCCCCCCCCCCCCCGCCCCCCCCCCCCCCCCCCCCCCCCCCCCCCCCCCCCCCCCCCCCCCCCCCCCCCCCCCCCCCCCCCCCCCCCCCCCCCCCCCCCCCCCCCCCC
>CANYBF011001973.1:0-12259 GCA_948192965.1 Dalechampia spathulata | reverse complement strand
AAACATATAAAAATCATGCGTAAATCATGAAATTAATTCAGTTTTTCATCAGATTAAAACATGAACACAATGAAAAATGCATAAAAAAACATAAAAAAAGTGATAAATCTACCAACCTCTCGTAGATTCTCATTAGCTCCGAGTATAGGGAAAAGAAGAAAACAGTCCAAAGTCCAAGTTTAGGGATTGAAATCACCTAATCTAAGTGATTTGTTATGAGTTTTTATGTTTTTCTAACCCTAATTGACTAGAATTATCAAAATTAGGTTAAGAATCAATTAATCACGTTTTACGGTTGCCAAAACCCTAATCCCGTAGGTCTAAATTACTAAAAATTGCCAACCCCCTCCAAAATGGAGTTCCAAAGCTTTTAAAATTGCTGCCCCGGAGACATACACGATCGCATATGTCAACATATGCTAAACCCTAAAACATACGCGATCGCGTATGCCCACATATGCGGCGTGTCACAAACATATGCGATCGCGTATGTTTGTACATATGCGGTGGGTCTAGAACATACGCGGCGTGTGACACCCCAAAACGGGCCAGAATTGGCCCAGAACGGCCCGGAATGATCCGAAACAACCTGGAGTGGCCCAAGACTAACCCGAAATGGTCTAGAATCATCCCGGCCTCGATCCGAGTCAAGCCGGTCCAAAATTAGGGTGCGACAATATGGTCATATGACTATTGTGTACTCCCAAACGCTTTGGTGTTTCTCAAAAATCTATTTTTTCTCTTTCGTGGTACGACCGTATGGTTAATAGTATGCTCATATATGACATTGTATCCCTAATTTCATAACTCTAAAAACTAAATGTTCTCATTTTTTTCATCGTTCTAAACCCAGTTCTTCCATTTTTGACTACCATTTTCACATTTCTGACCTCAAATCTCACTATTTTTGTTCATTCTTCACTTTAAATCAATGAATTTTTAGGTTTTCTTCATTTTTTCAATTCGTTCTTCACAGTTCTTCTTCACTGTTCATTATTCTTCTTCATCGTTCACCGCCTTTCTCAATGCCAAACTTGTTTTCAACTCCAAATTGCTCTATTCTTGCAATTTCTGGTGTAGCATCTCATTTTTATTGGTTTATTCAATATTTTCTTGATTCCTATTGATTTCTTTGATTTTCACTTTGTATTTGAATCGTTTATCTTGATTTCTCTTCCTTTTTGAGTTTGATTTACTATTTTTCTATATGTCAACTCATGGTGGTTTATCTTCCCAAACCTAAGACAAAGGTAAACACACACAAACTGAGGAAAGCGAAGAGACTCTTCTTATTTTTAGCCTCCTTAGTTTGGAAAATGTAAAACTATACTTTTTAGAAAATGTTTTGCTCCTTCTCATTTTATATGTGTTTCTACTCTATGCACAGTAGGTTTTGAAATTGAGGTTAGGCATTATTTAGATAATGTTAGTTGGTCCACTCTTGCATTCTTAGATAATCAATGTATAGATGTGCTGACTCTTGAGTTTCTATATACTTTTAAATTAGACACTGATAAATCTCTTTATTCTTACACTTTTAAAATGTTTAGATGATCATATGAGCTTACTAAAGCTCAATTTGATAGCATCTTTAATTTCATAATAATGGCATTTAAAATGCTAAATCTGCAACTTTTGAAAAGAATGCTTTCTGGAGAGATATCACTTTGGATATTCCTTTCCCTGCTCTTCAGTCTAAAGCCTCATGCTTGAAGTCTCTTACTTTATTCTACTATCATTATCAAATTTTTTATCTGCTATTTAGACAATTTGAGTGTAATGATACAGTGATTGGTCTTGATTGTATTTTCCTTAATTCCATGGTTACTGGATTAAGAATCCATACTGGTCGCTAGCTTTAAGAGCAATTTCTTGAAGTTAGCGATCATAATTTGCCTGGTTAAGCTATCCTATTTGGTCCTCATATTCTTCACATCTGTCATACTTTGAAGGGTTTTCCTTTAAATGCCCCCTCTCTTAAACCCCCTGGTCCTAATCTTGATATATCTTTTATTAAACATGTCCTCCTTCTTAAGTTTAATTGTCTTAGAGCATATTTTGGCACTTGGTTTACCTAATGATACTATAGCACTGTATGATGCTAAGGCTATTGAGATTTGCTAGCACATGCATGTTCCCATTCCTTCTGATGCTAAGTACTCAGAGGATGACATTCCTGCTATTTTCCATCCTCCTACTAGTTCTCCTTATGATGGAGCTCGCTGTAAGGCAACTTTCACCATAAATGTTAGAGATAGAGTGAGGTGGTTCCTCCATTGCTGCTGAGTCATCTTCTACTCCTTCTATGATTGATATTCTCACTTAGCAGTTTGTTTCACTTAATTCTGGGTTGGATGGTTTTGATAGACATTTTGATTGGATTGCCTCTTATTTAGATATCTTTGATCAGCATCTGCATCAGCACAACAAAGAGTTTTAGAATTTTTATACCTCTACGACTACTATGCTTTAGATGATTCAGTCTTATCTTGATCCGTTCGTTCCTCCTCCTCAATGCTTTTTGTTGTTGCAAAGGGGGAGATGACTTGCATTTTGATATGTAGTTAGTTTGGATTGTAAATGTTATTTTGAACATATTTACTTTTCTTAGTAATATTGAACTTTTTATATATGTATGGATGATGTTTATATCTTTTCACTTCTATTGGTATATACTATTCTTTCTCACTTTGAATATATGCTTAAAGTAAGGGGGATATTTTTTATTAAATGAGTATATGGTTATGAATTGGATTGAATTAATTTATTAACATCAAAAAGAGAGAGATTGCTAGTCCTATAGTTATGGATTTTAATGGTAATAATAAACTCTTTTGAACTTTGATATATTTCTACACAATTCATAGTGTTTACAGCCGTGCAACTGTTGGTATGGGCATACCACTATGTTTTCTATCAATTTATATTATTTTGGTAGAAGGTTTGGTATGGGCATACCATTTACTATGCATGATTGTATGAAAGCCACTACCCAAATTAGAATTTGGCTTTTAATAAGCCGTACGGGCATACACCTTAGGCATATGATCGTACGTGACTCTAGACAACAACTTTTTTATTTTAATTAAAAGCATTTCAATGGAACTATTTACATTAAATGCTTAAAGTAACAGACTCTTGTCATGAGAGAAGCATATTTATTGTTGGGGAAACTCTTCTTCAGATAAGCAACTTGATTATTCTTGCAATTAACTCCTTCTCTCACTACTTTGTTCTTTGTTGACTCAAGCTTCATTCATTGCCCTAATTAATTCCTTTGTATTTGGGTTGGTGAGAGTTAATGCTTGGGCATTATTGTTGTATTTGAGAGTTGTATATTATGAGATTAATTATTATTATAAAGGTTTGAGTGTGAGCCTTGAAAACACTAGGGTTGAATTCTTGATTGAAGAATTCATTATTGTAATTATGAAAGAATATAGTAGAACCCTAAGATTAATTCTTAGGAGGGTGGGTGTAGGCAAGTTATGTGCCGAACCACTATAACTCTTATGTTACCGGTTGGGATTTCAATGTCAATGTTTGCTTATATTTTCGTGTCTAAAATAATTTAAATGATAATGTATTTATACTTTTAAAAATAATCATTATAAGTTGTTAAGATATGAATATAAATAAATTAAAATTTCAAAATATATTTTAAAAATATTTTTTAACTTGATAAAAATAACATGCTAATATTCACTCCGGTTGTCTATTATAAAATTTTGAATTTTTTAGAACTTTACTTATTTGAATCAAGGTTATTTTTAAAAAACTAAATAACTTAATAAATAAGGCTTCTATAAACATCCTTAAATCTTAAAAGGTAATCCTCATTCTTTCCTTTTTTTTACTATGAGAATCTTCCATAAAAGTTAATAAAAATATTCTTGATTCCTTGCCATATAATATGTTATCTTATAGAATATAATTTAACTTGCTTTTAAATTTGCAATGTTTAATATGTTTATTATCTTTTGAAAGAAAATAATTTTATAAATAAATGTCTTGGAAAAAGATTAGGAAGATATTTAAATTCAAAAGAAGTTTTCAATTAAAAGAATTCCTTATACATGAGAAAATGTTCAAGATTTTAGAGACAAAATCTCATAAAAATCAAATATTAATTATAAGATAATATCTTCATAAATTTTATAATACTAGATTTTCATAACATGTATTGCACGTTAGTATGATTTTTTGATACATAATTTTATAATAATTTTATATTTTATTTTTTCAAATTTTTTACCATAGTAATATTTTCTATAATTTTAAATTAATATTTGACATTTAAGCATTATGTATTTATTTAAAATGTTGTTTATATAATTTTTCATCCATTAATATACAAAACAATGAAAGCAAATGTTTATTTATTTATTTGATAGCAAGACCTCTTTGTAGATTACATTTTTTATGTATGTTAGTTCCTTCGTTTGTAGATCATCCTTTTTGACTAATACATTTATTGTTAAGCTTAAAATCTCTCTTGATAATGTAACATATAGTTTTCCATGTGAAAAAACATCTTATGGCAAGTATACTCTTACATTTGGTATTGTTTATCCCTATACCTTGTTTATAGTCATTGCAAAACATAATCGCATTGGAAATTGCTTCCTTTTGAATTGGAATAGATATCCTTCACTTCTTGGTCTATTAGCATATTACCCACTTGTTATTTTAGCATGTATGATATTTTTTTTCAAATCTTCTGCATACCATTCAAGTTCCGTTGTATAATCCATTCAATGCATCCAAATTCCTTAAAAGTATTATTTGGCAATTAACTTTCAATTGTAGTCTATGTGGTAGGATTCCATTGGTTGTAAGCTATTTAGAAATTCTTCTTGATAATTGGTGTTGATGTCATCAACTACATAGTCATAGTTAAGGTACACTTGAGTCTCTCTCTCAAACATATCTATCATCATTTGATTTAATTTATCCACATTCATTCTTCATTACCAATATTACATAGTTTATCATGTATTCTAATAATATCGAGTTCTCAACAAAATCAAGAAACATATTTTGTATCAATGCATTCTCACATGAATCTTTTCCATCATCTTGTACCGCAATTTCATCTGATAGGATTATGTTTCTATCATGAGTTGCAGGCTCTTCCCCATTCCCTACTCTTTGTAAGAAATCACTAAAGGTTATGTCTAATCTAGCTCGCATGTTATTTGTCAATTTGAGCACTTCCATTTTATTCCAAAGATATAATGTTACCAAACTTAAATTAACTGTTTCTTGCCTTGTTCCTTTAGGGACCACTGGCAATACCTGTCCAAAGTTACCTCCAAATACCATTACTTTTCCACCAAATGGATCACTGTTGTTCATTATATCTTTGCATTCTATCAATTATCTCCACTGTATATTTCTTGACTATTAGTGCTTCATCCTATATGATTATACTAGCTTTTCATAACAATATTGTTAAGCCATTCTGCTTTGATATATCACATAATGTTATTTCTGTTGGATTGAGTGGAATATTAAATCTAAAGTGTGTTGTCCTTCCTTCTATCATTATTGATATTGCTGCACCTGAAGTTGTTGTTGCTAGAGCTATATTTCCTTTTAATCTTAGCTTAGCCAATAATGCTAGATAAAAGAGAGTCTTCCTTGTACCTCATAGTCCATCCATAAAAAATATACTAGTACATCTTAAGTTTAGTCTAATCATTATCACCTTATATGGATATTTTTATTCCAAATTAAGCTCTAACACTTCATTAATATCTTCTTGCAACATTTGCACTACTTTCTCCTCTGCAATCTTTCTATTATTGATATCCATTGGATGAAGTTAGTGACTTTTTTTTAGGCAGATCATAGCTTTTCACATCCTTACCCATGCTTGTTAGGTGCTTTTGGATATTACTCAAAGTGCAAGCTATTTATGTTTCTATTGAGTTCTCATGCATTTTAATATAATCTTGAACACTACTGCCTTATTCATGCATTCTTATATGCTTTTATCTGATTCAAGCAACCTTCTTATTATATCAGCTTCATTAAATATCAAACATTGGATATCATCTACTGTAAGTAAGTTATCAAATGACTTTGGACCATTGACATTATTTAAAAGTATCCTTAAATAATACCTTTCTCCTTCCATCGAGTTGACTGCATTTACACATGTGATAACATTTCTAGTTTTTCTTTTTGTCCACTCTCGATTTTTTGCATTCCAAAAATAATGCTCTACAAATTCTCTATACAATAGTATGATTGCTTCTTCACTTTTTGAACATGTAACAAAGTATTCAGTCAACATGATTTTTTTCATGTGATCCCATTGAAGTATGTCTTGCAAGCTCTGGTTATGCCAAAATGTCACTGTGTGCTTGTTCGGTAAATGGAGTTATAGGTTCACAACAACAAGATACATATCATTCATTTGAAACTCATATATCCTCCATATAGCTTCTTGTGATGATACCTATCTTGCAACCTGATAATGTTGTATCTCTCTGTCACGCTCTTTATAGATATACTTGTATAAGTATTTCACTATTATCAATCTGAAGTAAACTTATTATAATTTAGCATATATGATTAGTAAAACTGTCTTTTCTAATATCCACTAATGATTAAATTTAAGGGAAATGGAAGGAAGGGGAGGGTAGACTTGTATTTTCACGTCCCCCTTTCCCTATTTTAATATAGTATAATGATATCTCATATTTTTGTAAAAAAATCATAAATAATATTTTTTATTTATATAATTTCATTATAAAAATTAGTTGTTATAAATTAAAATTATTACTATTAGATAATTAAAATAAAATAAAATAAGTTTTTATAAGTTATCTATTACAAATTTAATAAAATTAGTATTTTCTAAATTTTAATAATTTAGATAATCAACTTATATAAATCCTAAACAATTATAGGATTTTGATTAAAAAAGTTAAATCATCTGTTAACAATGTATGATATTTTATAACTTTAATAAATACCTAATATTTTTAAGAATAATTACAAGTATTATTTTTCTTCATATGATATTATCATAAAATTCAATTATTAAAAATTAAAATAATTATTATTAAATTATTAAAATAAAATAAAATTAGTATTAGTAAATTTAGATTATTTAATAAACTTTTATTTTCTTAAACCTAATTATTTATAAAATTAGTTTTAATAAATTTAGAGAAATGATAAAATATCATTTTACTTGTTTCTCTTCCCTCTTATCATATTAACTACAAATTATATTATGAGTTTAAAAATGTTAATCTATCTTTTAACAATTTGAGATATTTTGTAACTTTAATAAATATCTCATAAAATATAAAATAATTATTAATTAATAAAATTTAAGGAAAGAGTAAAACTACTTTTTATAATATCCACTAATAATTAAATTTAAGGGAAAGGGATGGAAGGGGAGGGTAAATTTGTATTTTCACATCCCCTTCCTTCTTTTAATATAGTATAATGATATCTCGTATTTTTAAAAAAAAATATAAATAATATTTTTTATTTATATAATTTATTATAAAAATTATTTGTTATAAATTAAAATAATAATTATTAGATAATTAAAATAAAATCAAATGATTTTTCATAAATTATCTATTACAAATTTAATATAATTAATAGTTTCTAATTTTAATAATTTAGATAACCAAATTATGTAAATCCTAAATAATTATAAGATTTTGATTAAAAAAAGTTAATCATTTGTTAGATATTTTGTAACTTTAATAAATACATCATATTTTTAAATATAATCATAAGTATTATTTTTCTTTATATAATATTATTTTAGAATTTTGTTGTTAAAAATTAAAATAATTACTATTAAATTATTAAAATAAAATAAAATTAATGTTAGTAAATTTAGAAAAATGATAAAATCATCACTTCACTTATTTCTATTCCCTTTTATAATATTAATTATAATGAAAATCTTCTGTGGAAGGCAACACGTGCGATTTATAGTGGTTCGGCAAATCTCTTGCATACGTCCACTTTCTCCTAAGTCTCAACTTAGGGTTCCATTAAAAAAATTCAATCAATTTACACAATGAATTCTCAAATGAATCTAATACCCCAGTGTTTTCAAGGCTGACACTCAAACCTTTACAATAACAATCCTCATAATCTTCTCAAAAACAAATTAATCTTCAAGGATTAATCATACACCCATCCCACAATTACAAAACCTAATCCCTAGGTTGTAGGAATACAATATTGAGAGTGGTTCGGCCAATCTCTTGCCTACGTCCACTTTCTCCTAAGTCTCAACTTAGGGTTCCATTAAAAAAATTCAATCAATTTACACAATGGATTCTCAAATGAATCCAATACCCCAGTGTTTTCAAGGCTGACACTCAAACCTTTACAATAACAATCCTCATAATCTTCTCAAACATAAATTAATCCTCAAGGATTAATCACACACCCATACCACAAATACAAAACCTAATCCCTAGGTTGCAGGAATACAATATTGAGAGTATTTGAGAAATATAACTTGAACTTACTTGAAACTGATGAATAATGCTCAAAGAAAGTTGCTTTGCAAGATTTTGTTCGTTAGAATTGAAAGTGGTGAATGTTCTTTCATAAAACTAGTTGTTTGAAAGACTTAAAAGTCTATCAAATAAGTTGCGTACAGCCGTACCAGACATGTACGCTCGTACAAATTCAAATCTATCCATTGGAAAAATAGAGGCAAATGTGGTACGGTCATACCATCACTTGGTACGCTCGTACTAAACCAAATTTCCTGACAGGCAATTTTCCTGTGAGCTCACGTATGACCGTACATCTACTCAACATAATCAACCAAATCAAATAAGCTGAATAAACATCATATATATATATAAAATATCCAAAAGATACATCAAATAAAATAACATCAAATGAAATAAACAAACACATGATCAACTCCACTAACACAAATCCTAAAAATCATAAAATATCTCCCCCTTTGATAACATCAAAAGTACAAAAATCATTGTGGGTCTTGAGGAGGAGGTGGACTCGATGGAGGGATGATAATGGATCCAGCATCAGACTAATGGAATGTAGAGTGTCTGTAGTAAAAGTCTGAAACTCATGGAAGTTGGCTACGTACTGATCAAGGCATTGATCAATAGCAGTAGTATGCTGATGAAGGTGAGTAAGCTACTAGTCAACACTGTCAAAGCGTCGCTCAAGTGCAGAAATAGCAGTAGAGAGTGTGGCAAAGTGCTAAGCCAACAGATCAGCAATAGAAGGAGTAGCAGCAGCAGGATCAGCAGGAGTAGCAGCTGGATCAATGTGCTCAGGAACAGCACCAGAAGAACAGGATCCAACAGAGAAATGTCTCTGATGCTTGTGGCTAAGGGCCGCCTGACGTGCAGCATCATCAGTAGGAGTAGGCTGGTCGTGCCACTCTGCAGGGGTGTCAGTTGACAGTGGAACCTGCAGGCACTAAAGTTCCTCTACAGCACACTAACCGTAGAGCGAAACAGTGTCATTAGGAAGCTCCAATGATTGAAGGCGGGTGAGCCATTGAGAGATATACTCAGAATGAAGGATGAACTCATCATTAGTAGTATGTTCAAAGAGCATGGAATGCTCAATGAACGAGAGGTCAAGATTAGGACCACGAGGTCCTGGAGAGGGGCAGATAGGAGGGAAAGCCTACAGCTGATGGTAGATATAATGGATAATGGGACCAAAGAGAATAGCTTTGCCAGGCTGCTTCTGAACGTCGACCTCGTAGAAGGAGGTCTGAAGCCAACGCCCAAACTGAATGTGAGTGCCTGTGACCATGCAATAGAGAAAAATGAGGTCAGGGCCAGTAATGGTGTCATTAGAATCTGACCTCCTAAAGATAAGATAGGAAATCAATCTATGATAATAGAAAAGAGCGGGGGATTTAAAACAGGAGGCCTTCTAACGAGAATGCCTAAAAGCAGTGTCGAGGGTAATGTCCCTCTAGAAAGAGTTGCGATCAAAGACGACAGATTTGGCATTTGCAATGCCATCAGTAGGAAAGTCGAACAGAGCATCAAACTTAAAAGCAGAAAGAGAATGATATCTATGGAAGAGATGAAAAGTACAAGAGAAAGAAGTAGACAAGGAGAAAGTCTGTAGGAACTCTAATACTACAGACTGGATGTACTGGTTAAGGAGAAACACAAAATTTAATCAATGATCATTGGCCAAATAACCCAGAACCTCATCCTCCAGTCCGATCTGACGGAGTGTAGGATGACAAGCAAATCAAGAGTGAGAGAAACCTTTCTCACTCAGAATGGAGGTCTTAACGGTAGAGGAAGAAGAAGAGGCATGAGGGCCCGAGTCGGGAGGATAAGTGCATTTGACTCTCTGTGAGGAAGAGCTACCACAATCAGAAGGGGCTGACATGAGTAAAAAAATGGTAAAAAAATCGATAAAATAATGAAAAAATAGATGTTTTTGAAAATTTCGGCATAGTTTCGACGCGGTTTAAAAACTCAAAAAAAATGAAACCTGTATAGAAATCAGTAAAATTTGACACACAAGTTCAAAACACAATCCTAAGCACTAAACTCTAAAGAACCTAGAGCTAAAAAGGCCTAGATTGAGCTAAAAAGGCCTAGATTGAGCTAAAAATCAAAATAACTCAAAAAGGCACTTAAAAAATGAATGAAACAGTAAAAACAGAATTGAAAAATAATAGAAAGATTGAAAAACCAATTGAAAATGACAAATGTGGAATGATCAAGCAAAATGTGAGAGGTTTGGAGTGATTTGGAGAAGATTTTAGAGGAAATTTGAGAGGAAATTTGAGTGAAAATGAGTTAAAAACTGAAAAATGAGCTTTAAAAACTATTTTTCACGTCGTGTACGAGCGTACGGGTTGGGCGTATGGCCATACGGGCAAAAAATACCTTGAAAATTCATTTCACGTATGGGTGTACGAGTGATACGTACGGTCGTACGAGGCACAAATGTTTGGAATTCAAGATTGCATATGGGCGTACCACCTAGGCGTACTGCCGTACGAGGCTTTTAAAAGAAATTCTTAACAGGAACGCGTACGGGCGTACGAAATTTGGTATGACCGTACCACATGACATACAGTCGTACTAAAATGAGTACAGGCCATACCAAGATTTACCAGAAATGGAGGAGTTGATTGTATAGGATTTGTATAGGCATACCAGAACACGTACGGCTATATAGGGACTTAAAACTGAAAATTTTGAAATTTTTTTATGAAATTTCCGGAAGTTTCCTAAGTCCATCATCACTCCTATTTCAAAAATGACCCTTCTATCATCCCTAATTCATGTTTGATGAAATTTAATTGTTCTTCACTTAGGGGTTTTGTAAAAATTTGGCAAATTGGTGATTTGTATCAATAAAATCTAATACAACCTTCCCTTTTTGGACATTATCACGCAGAAAGTGATGTCTAATATCAATATGCTTAGTTCTAAAATACTGAATGGGATTCCTAGAAAGATTTATTGTACTAGTGTTATCACATTTAATAGAAGTACAAGAAACACAAACATTGTAATCCCTTAATTGTTGTTGAATCCAAAGAACTTGATCATAATAACAAACTATAGATATATACTTAGATTCAACAGTTGATAAAGATACATAATTTTGCTTCTTGCTAAACCAAGAAACCAAACAATTACCTAAAAAGTGACAAGTACCTGAGGTACTTTTTCTATCCAACAAGTTTCCAGTAAAATCATTATCAGAATAAGCAATCAAATCAAAAGAATCATTTTTGGCATACCACAATCCATAATGCATAGTTCCAATCAAGTATTTAAAAATTCTTTTCATAGCACTTAAATAAGATTCCCTAGGAGAGGATTGAAATCTAGCATACATACAAATAGTAAACATAATATTAGGCCTAGATGTAGTTAGGTACAACAAACTACCTATCATACCTCTATACTTCTTTTGATCTACTAGCTTGCTGTTATCATCCAATGATAATTTTGTAGTTGTGCTCATTAGTGTCTAGCTAGCTTTAGCATCTTCCAATCCAAACTTCTTGAGCATCTCTTGAGTGTACTTGAATTGGTTGATGAAGATTCCATCTTCACATTGCTTAACTTGAAGTCCTAGGAAATACTTCAACTCTCCTATCATGCTCATTTCAAATTCTCCCTGCATACACTCAGAGAACTCCTTGCATAGTGTCGCACCCTATTTTTGGACCGACTTTGATTCGGATCGATTCCGAGTTGATTTTGGGCCATTTAGGGTTCTTTCG
>CANYBF011001761.1:0-11441 GCA_948192965.1 Dalechampia spathulata | reverse complement strand
TCACTCTAGTTAAAGGATTGATGGAATCCACTTCTTGAGAATGCTAAATATGACATATGTTTCTTATGATTTCATGTTTGCATCTGTAAAATGAGAGTTTTATGGAAAATAATGTGAATATACATTATATAGGCATGAGAATACTTTGTAATACAAATGAAAATGTCATTTCTATATTGGTTTGTTTTAACATTATTCATATTTAACTTAATTAATTATATCTTTAAGAATCAATACTTACTTTTATAACCATAATCCTAATCTATTCAATTTGTGACATTGTTAGAAATCAATGAATCTTATAATTGGATATTGGAATGATACCAAAGCTCCTCGAGTTTGATACCCTTCTTACTCTATACTAAGTCCATAGAGACTAAGGGATTTATTTCTGTAGCAATTATTATTTTTATCACAACCCAAAATACCTGCTTCACTTTCCCATATTACCTCTTGACATATGTGATGATTCCATAACACTTTCACTAATGGAATCCATTTATTCCTTAACTGTTTCATTTTATGCCCCAAAATTTTAATCGGCTCTTCATTGTAAGATAAATCCGATTGAACTTCAATGTTCTCCACTAGAATGACATGTGATGGGTCCGATCTGTACCTTCAAAGCATATATACATGGAAAATATTGTGAATTCTATCTAACTCTGGTGGTAAAGCCAATCGATATGCCAATGGTCCAATTATTTCTAACACTTCATATGGACCAATGAATCTCAGACTTAACTTTCCTTTCTGACCAAATCTTAAAATCCTCTTCCATGGAGATACTTTTAAAAATACTTTGTCCTTAACATTGTATTCAATATCTCAACGCTTCAAGTCACTATTAGATTTCTGTCGATCAGATGCAGCTTTCAACTACTCCTTGATTAATTTCACCTGATCTTCTGCTTGTTGCACTAAATATGGCCCAATTATTTATCATTCAGTAATTTCATCCCAATTCAATGATGTTCTACAACGTCTACCATATAGTGCCTTGTACAGTGCCATTTGAATGCTGGATTGAAAACTGTTGTTGTACGTGAATTCAATAAGAGGAATATACTTGTCCCAGCTTCCAACCCATTCTAACACACAAGCTCTTAGCATATCCTCCAGAATTTGAATTATTTATTCTAATTATTCATCCGTCTGAGGATGAAATACTATACTGAAATGCACTTTAGTACATAAAGCTTGTTGAAAACTTCCCTAAAAATGAGAAGTAAATCGTGGGTCTCTATCAGAAACAATAGATGATGGTACTCCATGAAGTCTTACTATCTCCTTGATGTATAATTTTGCCAACCATTCTAGACTATAATCCATATGAATAGGTATAACATATGCCACTTTATTCAATCTAACACTCAATGGCAATCTTGTGATAAAATCCATTGTCACTTTATCCCATTTCCATTCTGAAATAGATAAAGGTTGCAATAATCCTGCAGGCACTTGATGTTCAGCTTGACTCACTGACATACTAAACATTTGGAGTCGAATTCTGCAATGTCCTATTTCATGCTTACCCACCAATAGGATAGCTTCAAATCCCTATACATCTTAGTAACTCCTGGATGATATGAATACAAACTATTATAAGCTTCATTCAGAATCTGCTTCTTCAATTCTTCATCTGCCATAATATAGATACGTTCTTTATACCTCAACAAACCTTCAGAATCCAAGGTGAAAACCTTCTGATTACCCAATTGAATTTTCCCAAATTGCTTCTGATACTCTTCATCATTTTGAACAACTTCTTTAATTTATTCAGTCAGTAATGGCTTCATCTGTAACTGCAATTCTGCTAGAATACAATCTGCTTACACTGTCAAAAGAGCATTTAATCATCGAACCTCTTATACTAACATCAATGACAACTATTGTAACATAGCAAAAGTCTTTCAACTTAGAGCATCAGCTACCAGATTAGCTTTTCCAGGATGATAGTCAATGAAGCAATCATAGTCTTTGATTAATTTAAATCATCATCTCTGCTTTAAGTTCAACTCCTTCTGTGTCCCCAAATACTTCAAACTCTTATGATCTGTGTAGATGTAGCACTTTTCACCATAAAGATAATGACACCATATTTTCAAAGCAAACACAATAGCAGCCAATTCTAAGTTATGAGTAGGATAATTCCATTTATGTGGCTTAAGTTATCGAGAAGCATATGCAATCACCCTCCTTTCCTGCATCAGAACACATCCTAAACCATTGAATGAAACATCACTATACACCACATTATCTTTTCCCGGTGTAGGTAAAATTAGCACTGGTGCTTGAGTCAAACACTGCTTCAACTTATCAAAGCTCTTCTGGTATTTCTCAGTCCACTTAAAAGGAATATCTTTCTGAAGAAGTGTAGTTAATGGTGTAGCAATCATGGAAAAACCCTTAATAAATCACCTGTAGTATCCTACTAATCCCAAAAAACTACATACCTCAGTAACAGATTTAGGTGCTTGCCAATTTATAACCACTTCAATCTTGCTAGGATTAATAGCAACACCTTCAGCTGATATAACATGACCCAAGAAACAAACTTGATTCAACCATAATGAACATTTAGATAGTTTACCATATAACTGTTTCTCTCTCATTAGTTGTAACACCAATGACAAATGTCTATCATGCTCTTCTTGATCTTGAGAATAAATTAGAATATCATCAATAAATACCATAATAAACTAGTCAAGGTATTCCTTAAGAGCTATGTTTATTAGAGCCATAAAAGTAACATGTCCATTAGTCAACCCAAAAGGCATGACTAGAAATTCATAATGGTTGTATCTTGTACGAAAAACAGTCTTAGAAATACTATTCTTCTTAACTCACAACTGATGATAGCAAGATCTCAAATCAATCTTGGAAAAGATAGTTGCTCCCTTTAATTGATCAAACAAATCATCAATTTGAGGTAAAGGATAACGATTCTTGATTATCACCTTATCCAATTATCGATAATCAATACACATCCTCATGGTTCCATCCTTCTTCTTCACAAATAAAACAGGTGCTCCCCAAGGTGATACACTTGGTCAAATGAATCCCTTGTCTAGTAACTCTAGTAACTCTTGTAATTGTTCCTTTAATTCTATCAGCTCCGGTAGAGCCATGCGGTAAGGAGGAATAGATATTGGCTCAGTTCCAGGTGTTAATGTATGTATAGAGCATCATGTTTCATTGTAATTTGATATTGAACCATTTATCAATAAAATGCATCATTCATTATTCAGTTTACTCAATAAGTTATTAACTAAATAATGAATTCCAAGATATTAGAATTGTACAAAGGAAGTCATAAAGAAGTTTATGAAATGAGATTCTTATTGTATGCAAATATTCAATATCTAAATTATCCCTGATCAATGTATTAATAAGAATGGATATTATTGATGTGGTTAAGATCAGCACATGTTACACTTCTTTTAAGGATGATTCTCATTCATCATGACAAGAGTTGTCTAAAGTGAACATATGGATGAGCAGTGGGAGGCTGTCTCATTGGAGGCCTTGCCAGTGAGATTTCATATGGATGATTGATCTATGTCTATGAAGTATATCTCACTCATATCAATAGTGCAAGTATCCTTAAGACTTGAGATAACAAGGTTATCGTAATTATGTATCATTATGTTTTGACTCCTATGTTTTATTCCTCTATAGGAGGCATTCATAACTTAAAGGTTGGATATAGTGTGAAGTAGTTGAAGGTATTTATTTATCAATAAAGGATTCACTACTCTAGATCAATTGTAGGGGTTTATCTCATTGATTCATGTAATATTCATTATTCAGGAATCTCTAGCCAGAGTAGAATGCCCTTTATTCATAAGGGCATTTTAAGAATAAAGATTATGGTACATGAAACATTAAATTTAAGGCATGATCTAACACACTTGATCATGCATTGAGTTGACATTAATCCATACTCAAACCTAAATGAGATAAAGGATGATGAAAGGAGTTTATTACATAGAATCTGATATAGAAGGGTTATAGTCAAACTAATGACCTCTTGGCATTTGGGTAGTCATGATGTGTGACTAGACACCACTCATGATTTATATATGATGTTATTAAATGAAGTTTAATAATATATTCATATGTTACCAACATGTCAATAACCCAAAAGGTCACACACTAAAAGTAAGGAAATGATAATCACGAATGGATATTGGTGAAATAATGTTTTTTGGTTATTAGATAACCAGAATTTTTTATATTTATTAGAAAGATAATGAAAAGAGCTTTGATTTGATACCAAGATCACTGAAATCTAATGAATGGAACTCAAGATACAAGTGATTTAAGATGACATGTTCTACATGCATGGTATATAGAGGATTTTGACGGAATGATTGATGTAATAGTCAAAATGTGATCATCATATGACTTATTCATGTATGATGAATTAAGTAGAAGTGCATATGATTGGCATATGCTTTTAGAAGGAAATTTAAGTCAGTCACATGCAAGTCACATGCCAGAAGCATGTGACATGCACATGACTTGACTTATTATAACCCTAAACATAATTAAGGTTACATATGATGTTTTGGTGAAAATAAAAGAGAGACAGAAGCAAACTTTTAGCTACCTCCTTCCTTCTTCTGCTTTTTATAATTTTGAAGCTCAAGAACAAGGAAAATAATTCAGTTTTAATAGAATATCAAGGAGAAAAACCGAATTCAATCACCATTTTTTATCCATTCTCTTTACGTTTTATTTTACTAGTCTCTAAACAAAACTAGTAATTTGATTACTGATCAGTTTCTTAACTTGTGTGGATAGTTTGGAGATCCTCTATCATTGGGGATTGAAAAGTTTACTACAACTTTTCAGAATGCAAAAGAAAGAAGGAGATCAACTTAAAAGTAAGTTTTTAAATCTCCTTATATCTATATAATCTTCTCTGTATGTGATGTTTTCTATGTATAGAATTTTAAGATCCATTGTAAAATGTGAATTTTAAAAGTTTTAAATTATATCTTCCGCTGCTAATCACGTTTTCATAAACCAACACCAGGTATTGTCTCTATCTCGAATTCAATTTCTCTTACCGGAGGTAATCTCGGTAATTCATCTGGAAATACATCAGGAAAGTCACTTACTATTGGAATCTCTCTTAACTGCAACCCCTTCTGCTTAGTATTAACAACATGTGCCAATACTGCTTCATAACCCTATTTCAATAACTTTTGAACGATGGTTGCTGAAATCAATCTGTGGATAATTGATGATTTAATCCCTTGAATATATATAGATTGATACTCTGGATGTTGAAATAAAATTATTTTCCTCCTACAATCTATCATTACTTGATAGAGAGATAACCAATCCATGCCCAATATGACATCATATTCAAAAAAATGTATTTCGATCACATCTATAGGAAAAACTTTATCTTACAAAACTAGAGGACATTTACGATAAATTTTGTTCACCACTGCCGTTTTCCCTAATGGACTAACAACTACCATATCATACCCCAATCTCTCACTGGTGACATCTAGTAAGCATACAACCCTAGTGTTGATGAATGAGTGACTAGAACCAGGGTCAAATAACACAAGAATAGCATGATTAAGAATATGAAAATTACCGATCACCACATCGGCAGCTTGAAGTTCTTCTCTTGGATGAAGGTGATATACTCTTGCAAGAGCCTCCATATTCTGGTTTACAGAACTTAGACTGCTCATTCGGCTGCCACCACCACGGCCTTTACCTCTGCCCCTATTAAACTAACTGCTTGTTGATGCTCCAATCCTAGGCCAAACTCCAAGAGTAGGTGGAAAGGATCTACCTTCAGCAACTGTGTGTACTGGCATTACATTGTTATGAGGACATTCCCTTGCAAAGTGCCCTATACCTTCATATTGGTAGCACATCCCAGTTCCCATTTTGCAAGTACCAGGATGATTTCTACCATAAATAGGACATGTTTGGACTAGAGGTATAGAATTACTACGATCAATAATCTGAGCACTCTGTGGTCTATGTGGGGTTGATGGTCTGAATCTTGATCCATTAAAGGAAAAAGAACCTCAAAATCTTCCTCTTTTCTAAGCACCAATTGAAGAACTTGAACCTCTATACTGTCTTTTGACTAATCTTGCTCAGTTTTCATCCCCTGCTTGTAAAGTCCATTCTTATCCTAGAGCATTGGCAATCAGAGTAAAAAAGTTATCATAGTTAAACCCTTGAACCAGTGAACGAATTCAGGGCCTTAATCCCTGTTGAAATCTTTTACATCTTTCTCTACCCGTTGTCAAGATATTTCTCGTATAATAAACCAGTTAAGTGAATTCCCTTTTGTACTCAGCTACCGTCATATTTCCCTATTTTAGTGCTAAGAACTCCTGTAATTTTTAGTCAATATAAGCTGTAGAAACATATTTCTATCTAAATTATGCCTGAAAATCTGCCCAGCTCAGCACTAGTGGTTCTACAAGACCCTGTGGTATTATCTTCCACCATTCGTAAGCATTATCTTATAGTAAAGAAATAGCATACTCCAATTTAAGTCCATCCAAATAGTTCATCTGCCTAAGCACCCTTCTAGTGCATTCTAACCACATCTCTACTATATGCATGAAATAAACACATTGCACGATATATCATGGTGATTATCATAGCAGATATAGTATGATAAATATGATACGGTAATCATAATGGATGAAACATGGCATATGCATGGCATGTAAGATAACATGATATAGGCATGACATATGACATGATATGGCATAGGCATGGCATGTGAAATGATATGGCATAAGCATAGCATGTGAGATCATATGGCATAGGCATAGTATGTGAGATTATATGACATAGGCATGACATGTCAAATGATATGGCATATGCATGACATGGTATAGCATACATCATATGGTATTGATAAAATAAGTATAGAAGCATAATAAGGCATAGTAGTACAAATGAAAATAAAAATAATGGCCATAGAATGGGATCAAGAGAGATAGAGGGAATACACGATAAGATAAAGCTAAATCATACATATCGAGGAAAACTAAGAAAATAAAGGTCTATTTTATTATAAAAGATCTTTAGCAATATAAAAATCTAAGAAGTGTAGTAACACCTCATCCACTAGGGAAAATGACCTTAGGCAGTGTGAGCCAAAATGCATAAATGAAAAATAAAGACAAGAAATGTTAAGCAATAAAAGGAATGTTAGGATAAGGTTGATCAATCTAATGCCACGTGAAAACATGAATCAAGGATCAAATCCCAAGAATGTATCAGCAACATTCATGAAACAGGGAATAAACATGAGTCAGATTATGAAAATAAATTGATATTAGGCAAAATTAAATATAGGCATAATTGGAAGACTCTAAGATCATATGTGACATCACTTAGAAACAAGTCAACATCCAATTAAGGCTAATCATGGAAATAAACATAAAATAATAATTAAAATGACATTTAATGTAACAGCCTGATTAGACGACTGCCTCCACAACCCAACACGAGACCTTTCACATGCTTCCAGAGAAAACTTCCCAGGAGGTCACCCATCCTATAATTGCTCCATGTCAAGCACGTTTAACTATGGAGTTCTTACGGAATGAGCACCGAAAAGGTAGGTACACCTTGTTGGTATGAATAGTACCTATCTAATCACTTAAGCTATTCTTGATTGCACAGTCTCATACCTGCACAATCTTGAAATCACTCAACTATGCAACCCCATCCTTACACAGTCTCGGGATCCCTCTTTTTTAGGTGTGGGATCAGTTCATTCATGTGCCCCTCCGCCTAGAAGCCTGCCAGGAGTCGCTCCTTGTCCGTGCTCTTTCTGGCACCAGCGATCACTCTCCGCCCTCGTCAGCCCCGGATGTCACATTTAATTGAAGAATTGAGCAAAATTAAGTTGATTTAATGGGAAAATCAATCAAATTGATCATGAAAATCAAAATTAGAAGACTATAGCATCCTTAAGCATCAATTAAAGCATAAATCAACGTCCAATTTGACTTCAATCATACCAATTACAATCTAATTAAGTTAAAAATAGCATTTAACATGATTAATAAACTTTGAGGCTAAAATCAATGAAATTGAAGTGATTTATGATGAATCCAGATCATTTGGATCATTATGAGATCATAAATGCTATTGGAAACTTCAAGAAAATTGAAAACCAAAGCAAAATCAATCCAAAATGATTGAATTTCTACTAATTTAAAGCAATATATGTGTCACACAAAGGTATATATGCATCACACATCATGAAAATGCCAATATATGCATTGCACAAAGTGGTATGTACATTGCATAAAATGGGAAGCAAACTATATGTGATGCATATAATGGTGTATGTGATGCATAAAGTATTTGTCAAAAGGGAAAAATCATGTTTCACAGCTAAAACCACAAATATGAGCCTATTATATATTGTTACAGATCATTTCAGACATTAGTAGACCTTAAATGTTAATGTAGCATTTGAGAAATCAATAAGAACCACAAATAAACCCCCCAAAATCAAGAGAAATTAAAGAGATTATAAAGAAAATCAACTCACTAAGGCTTAGTAGAGCTTAATCTTCAATTTCCAAATATGACTAGGGTTTGAAAGAGGTTAATTAGTCATTAATCACCTAATTAAGAGCTTAATTATATGAGATTAGTTGAGTACTAATTTTGACAGAGTTTAGACTTAGAATTAATTATGTTCGAATCCCCTAAATGCTAATACCTAAAGGGTATTTATGAAAACCAAGAGATAAGAGATGAAAACTCATTAGCAATATGGGAAAAAGTGAAAATTTTCACTTCATGCATTACATGAAGTGATATATATACGCATGAAGTTGAAAATTCATTTCATGCACTGACTTACATGAGTCGTAAACTAGATGCATCGCATGTACAAATGATTCAAACAACTATGAAATATGTATGTTCAACTTCGTTTTGATAACCGAAACCTGTGACAAGCCATATCGAGAAAGGAGCAAGTTTGCAGCACGTATGGATGAAAAGCCCAATTTCATGCACCATCTTGTACGAGCCAAAAACTAGATATTTCATATGATCAAATGGCTTATGGCATTGCAAATAGCATGTATACAACTTGGATTCAAAAATGGAGCACTACACCAACCGTATCAAGGAAAATTCAAAAATCACACAAATAGGTGAAAATCCAGGGTCAACACATCAATATAAAGAAAATTAATGTACCAGTGAAGCATAAAAGTAGGTACTATTTGTATAATTAAACCAATATCAACTAAGAAAATTCAAACAAAAAAAGAAAGTAAATAAGTGTTGTTTACCAAAGTAGCAAATGGATTTATGGAGTGTTTATGATTAATTATCAGGTATTTGTAAAGCACGCGAGTTAAAGGGAAAATGTATATGTCAGTCTCAACATAAAATAATTCACTATTACTAACATATGACAGTATCTCCCTTCATAATCTTGATTTTTTCATTATTAAGACTATACCTCTTATTGTGGAAATCTTATATTTTAGCTAAAATCATGCGCCAATTATTTATGAATATGTAAGAAGCAAGCATGCCACGTTTACATAAGAAGTACATGGCACACATCTATTAATTCTTAGCATAACACATGTTTTTATTATATAATTTAGTTATATAAGATTAACAAGCAAAACATCATAGACCTAATGGTTGACAATAAAGTATGACTTAATCAAAGATAGTAAATATAAACATAGAAATAATACTACATATAATAAATTCCATGCAACAATGGTAAAATACCAATAATTCAGGATAGGAAAGAAATCATACAAGAGACATAGGCAATAATACATGTGCTCTAACCTAATCAATTATGAAAATTTTGAAATCATACCTGTTAAATATAAATAGTATTTTCCAAATTCATGTCATCTATGTAGCTTATCAACATAAAAAAACACCACATGGTCACATTTTATCGTCATTTTTTTAAAAAATTAAACTCAAATGTTTATGTTATAGGATCAAAACAAAATTCTAAGATCTTACCAGTGAAATAATAGTGTTAAGTTGATGAAGGAAAAATAGAATGACACCATTTTGGTTGTTTATTTATCATAAATTGAGGGTGGTGCTAGTATTTTGTAAAAAAAGAAGAGGGTATTTATAGAAAAAAGGAAAGGGCAAGGGCAATTGCATTTTTTAGTGTTTTACATAACTAACCTTCCAAAAAAACATTATTTCAGTTGGAGAAATAGTAATTTCAACATTTGATGGAGGATTTTTTAAGGAATTAAAAATGTATAAGGAAAATTGAATTGTAATTTCACTGTAACTTTGTATAGTATAAAAAAGGAAAAGGCGAGGGCAATTTCAATTTTTTTTAGGTTTTTTCCATAAATAACCTTCCAAAAAACATGATACACTTGAAGATATAATAATTTAAATGTTTGGTGGAGGATGTTCTAGGGAATTAAAAATGTACAAAGCCAAAATTGATTTGCAATTCCATTATAGCTATGTACAATAATGTATATTTGCCTTTATATCTTTAATATATTGGTTGATTTGATTTTAACTTGATTTTTTAAAAATAAAATTATGAAAATTACAAGCAAAATTGAACAAAAACTAAATTGTTAAATGGGTTTAGTTGGCATGATTTTTCAATTTAGATATATTCTTATTCACCCACAATACTACACCGTTTAGATACATACATAAAGAACATATAAGAAAAACTAACATTCCCTTAGTTCCACTTGATAGTTCATATAGACCTCCTTTTACCCCAAACTCTCCTCTACAGAACCTTCAAACTATAACTCTATCTATCTTTACCATCATTTTTTAAGTTCATTATTAAAATCCAAAATAATTGTAAATAAAACTAAATCATCAATTCACCTTCTCATTAAAATCTTATCTTCTTAGGGTATTTGGATGTCACAATTTCTATGATTTTCATCTGTTACTTTAGTTCAAGTCTTTCACTTACTAACAAGTATTATTTATTTTCACTTCATTTATTTTTGATTTTATTGTTTCAATTAATTCATAGTTTCATTATAATCTCTATCTTTTAATTTCTTTTATCATTATTATTATCTTTTTAATATGTCATTTATGAAATAATCAAGAATCACAATGAATTGTTATTAGTTTTCTTTATGTTTGGATCTTTTTCCATAAAAACCAATGAGTTAGTTGCATATAATGGCCTATCACATTCTAGGTTGCACAAAAACCTTATGGATCATTTTCTTTATTGGACTATTTTTAACTTTGGATTTTTTCTATTTTTTCTTTTAGAAAGTTTTTTTAATTTTATCTTTTCATTTTTTCCCTTTTCTATCTTGTTTTGGTTATTGACATACTATAGTGTATATGGCTATTGGTAACTATTATTAAATTTTTAATAACAAGTTTATAATTATACGAGTATTGCCCCTACTTTG
>CANYBF011001580.1:0-15763 GCA_948192965.1 Dalechampia spathulata | reverse complement strand
TCTGCATACTTGGCCTTCCTAATGAATCCTGCTTTTTACAACTGTTCTATTTCTTCTTTGATTTTTGATTCAATTTCCTTAGACATTCTTCTTGGTGCTTGATGGATAGGTTTGAAACCAGTTTTGATCGGTAGGCGATGCTCCACCAGATCCCGGCTTAAACCAGGCATATCTTTGTAATTCCATGCAAAGAAATCCTTGAACTCATGTAGTAGCTTTATTACCTCTGCCTTCAATTGTGGATTAAGACTACTGCTCACATAAGTTATTTTCCTTTCCTCAGATGTCCCAAGGTTAACTTCCTCAAGGGGATCCTGTACTCCAGCTCTCACTTCCTCTAGTCTGGATGGCTCGGCTTCAAGATCTTCCCACTATACTTCATCTACATCTTCAAGTAGCTCCTCTTCTAGGATGGCTTCCGTACCATAAACATCTATCTCCTTATTAAAAACCTCTTCCTCCGCATTCTGCAATGTTGCTTTCAAAATGGTAGTAGCAGCAACCGCCCTTTCTTCAATAATGAAATCAATCATGGATTTCCTCCATGGTTACTCTTGAAAGTGACCTTCTATATGGCACGATCTCTATTGATTTTGCTGTAACTGTAGCCTTTTGCAACCTGCTGCTAGTGCCTGTTGCTACCACTCCTTTAGGATTTCCCCTTTTATTTTGTCCTACAAATTTTATAAGACCCAAATCAGCATCATAATATACTGCTTCAGCCACATCTACCTGAGCACTAAAAGGCTTATTATCTGCCCAAATTACTTCTACATCATCTCCCTTCCAAAAAAGTAGAAATTGATGAAGTGAGGATGGCATACACCAATTGGCATGAATCCAATCCCTCCCAAGCAGCACCTTGTAGCTGGCAGATGAATCCACCACAAAGAAAGCAGACAAGGATGTCTTCATTCCAACTGTTATTTCCACAGGTAACACTCCAAGTGTCCTGGTTAACTCTCCTGTGAAAGTTGAAATAGAAATATCAGTTGAAATTAGATCATCAACAGATTTCTCCAAGTTCTGAAACATCCTTGAAGGTATTATATTGATAGCTGATCCATTGTCAACCAAAATCGTTGAAACTGGTCTTCCATTGAGATGTGCTTGAATGTATAATGGCTTAATGTGTCTTGTCATTTTCTCTGAAGGCTTCTCCAGTACCACCTGCTTAGGCTCTCCAGGACCTCTAGCTTGAATGGTCACCCCACTGACTGCATTAGAAGTTGAAAACTTGCTAGCTTCTGTCACCCCTAGTGTGTAAATTTTCTCACTTTGCCTTGCTTCCTCCACTTTCCCTTCTTCTTCTACTCCATTATCTTTTTACTTTTGAAAATAAGCTGACAATAACAAAAAGGAAGTGGCGCAACCAAAAGGAACAAGAATGTTACCTACCATAACGTGTCTCTTGCATCCTCACTGCTTCCACTTGACTTTATATCATCCTCTGTCAATTTTCTACCAAACTTCACTTTAGATTTGACTTCTTTTAATTGATTTCCCCCTTCTTCCCCAAGCATATCAGTCGTTTCCTCCTTAGCTTCTCTGTGCACCTCCTTGCCTTTTGCCTTTTTATGAATTCCCATGGCCTTGTATTTCTCCGCTAAGTTCTTCCTTTGGAGCCTTCTCTTTTATGTGCGAGTTAAAGGTTGGGGAAACTTCTTATGACGAAGTAGTTGCCATTGCTCCCTTGGGTCTGAGGGAATTACGAACCTCGGCTCGTTTCTTTGAAATCTTGACTCAGGTTTCCTATAGTTCTTATATTCTCTCATTATTGGCTCTGACCTCTTTCTGTAAATCTCATTATCTGCCTTCTTCCTTTCTATCTCCAACCTGAGATTCTTAAGCTCACCTTCTAATTGCCTAATCTTATCCTCAGGTCTTTCACCAACTTTCTTTGGCATCCATCAAGGTCTCAAGAAAGTTCTAGGAGGAACCCTTTCTTTTCTGTCAGTCTCTTTCTTATTCAACACTTTTCTGAGATCTATAGATGTAGCATTCACTGTTGCTACCAGGGGAAATGGATCTTCCTCCACCATCATTGCTTCTGACCTTTCAGGGAACTTCATAATTCCCTTATCAATACGATCTTGTAACACATTTCTAAATCTCCAGCATGCATTAGTTGAATGAGTCCAGGAATGATAATACTTACAGTATGACTTCCCTTTACTTCTCCTTGGTAGGAATGATGTGATCAACCGGTAACTTAATAAACTTCTCCTTAAGGAGAAAATCAAAAATCTCTTCAGTTTTCCCTACATCAAAAAAATACTGATTGTTATGAGGTTGAGACTTTTTCTTCTCCTCTGTTGGCTTCATTAATAGTGGGTAGATCCAAGAGCCAGTGGATATTAAATCAGCCACGGCCATATCCTGGTTAACCTCTTGACAATAAGTTCCCATGGCTGCCTTTCTTTTATGATTCTCCTCCTTCAACAACTCCTCATATTCTGACACCTTGGCTACCATTTCATAAAAATCACAAAATTCCATTCCCTGAAATTTCTTTCTGAACTCAATGTCAAGCCCACACTGAGCCATTTTCACAAACTATGTTTCTGACAGAAGAACCTTGCACCAATTTTTCAGTTTTTTGAACCTTGCACTGAAATAATTAACAGATTCCCCTGGCCTTTGTGTCAGCTTAGACAACTCTGCTACACAAACTTCTGGCTCAGTTCTAAAGAACTGAGTGTGAAACTATCTTTCCATTTCCTGCCACGTACATATGGAATTCCAGGGCAAAGTTGAGAACCACGTAAAAGTTGCCCCTGTCAAAGAGTTAGGAAACAGGCATAACTTAAACAAGTTAAATTTTTCATAATTTGCCAGTTCACCACACTAAATGGTAAATCTAGCAATATGCTCAACAGTCGATTGCCCATCCTCTCCTGTAAATAAAGAGAAATCAGAAATTCTATAACCCCTAAGGTAAGGATTTTCTCTATCAACAAAATTAGGATATGGTTTATGAAACTCTAGATGTCCTATTTATCGCAGACCTGGTCTGTATAGTTCCTGCACCACTTCCCTTACAGTGTCAACATTAACAGGCATAGGCTATGGCGAAGGAAATGGTCTTCCCCCTACACTACCCCCTGGGCTCTAGATATAATTATCATAATGGATAGGATGCAACATACGATTAGTATATCCTTGGAACTGATTATGGTTGGGACTCCTGCCTATAGTTTGACAGCCTCCAGAAGGATTACCCCTTGGGGTAATATGGATTTTCTCCCTCTTACAGGGTGGTTGATATGTTTCCCCAACCCCAACATTAATATGAGGGACTTCCCCCTACCCCCCGAGTTCCTTAGAGGCATGTTTGCTCCTTGAGGATTCAGCCTCTTCTACCTTTGCTGCAGTAATTGCCTTGCTGGTAGTTTCCATAGTCTTCGTTGCATCCACAACTAACTTAGTCAGATCTTTATTAGCATAGCCTATAGAAGCGATAATTTCTTGGGCCAATTTCTGAAAAGTTTCCTCCACAGAACTCTTTATAATGACCATTAGCCTAGCGTAAAACTACTCACTTCTTAGGGAAAGCATGGCCATTGGAGAGGCTTGTGCACTTTCCTCTACTTCTACCTTTTGGGGAAGTTCCCCTTGCTGAGTTTGTTCCATTAAAGTTGAAACCCCTGCTGCGGTAGCGAGCACTCCCAAGTCCTGAGACTCAAACTCAATTTCTTTTCCCAAATTACTTCTGGTTCTTGCAGGCATCCTCAATGTGTCCCACCAGGCATGCCAAAAATATGTTCGTGATATTTTTGTGTTGCGAGCGTGCCAGAGAATTTAAGTATTTTTAAACTATGTGTGCCTTCTGACTTCTTGATCAAAAGAATTGTGGATCTCCAATTTGCTTGTAATAGAGAATTAAGCTGAGGAAAATAATGCTAAACAAGAATGAAATAAAAAATAATGGGTAATTAAATTAAAAGGAGGGCTGTTTAATAATAAGAGAAATCAACAACGATTTAAAGAAAATAAAACTAGAAGGAATGTTGCTTCAGAGTGATTTTTTGATGGTTGATGTGTTGTTCTGTCCGTTTGCCTTCACTTGCTATTTATCTTCATACATAACCGTTGTTCCTAACATTGATAACCGTCACGTACATATTTCCTGCACTTTCTCCATTATCAACGTGGTAACTGCTTTATCACACTTCTTTAGGAAATTAAGCCCATTAATTCAATTAATGGCTTAATTTACTAAACAATCTTTAATTAATAAAATATTAAATAAATTAATAAAATTTATTTATTTAATCTTAAATTAATTAACACTAGCTTATTAAATTAATTAATGGCTCATATTCATAATTTAGGCCTATTAAATTAATAAATGGCTCAAATATTAAATATCTTTTAATTAATGAAAATATTAAATTAATTTATTTAATTATTTTAATTAATTAAAATCAATTTAATTATGGTATAAACAAGAGGTTTCCCTCATTCTAAAATCACACATTCAACACATTTAGAAAGCTAAAAGCTAGAAGCAACAAGCTTTCTAAGTCTCAAGCTCCCCAAATCTTCAAGACCTCAAAGTATTTGTCAAGATTTAAGATGTTCTTTAAGTCCATCAAAGCATTCAAGGAGTTTATCAAGTTTATCAATGTGTTCTTCTTCCAAGATGAAGTTTGATTCAAGATCAAGTCCCTAAAAGCATTTGAATCGCGTTCTTCTCTAAAAATCAAGTTTAATTCAAAATCAAGCTACAAAAAGTCCTTGAATCAAGTTTTTTATTTTAAAATTTGAATTAAATGATTTAAATTCTTTATTATAAAATTTTATATTAAAAATTGTATCTCGATTTAAATTAACAAAATTTATTTATTACTTAATTTCTAATTCAATTTAATAGATTTTGCGCACTATAGTTATGTTGAAGAATATTGCATTGAAAATGAATGGTTGAAATTTGACTTTAGATTAATAAGTATTTGTTGGATAATTAAATCTTATTCATTTATTTTCAATTGAATAATTTTCCAATATAATTTGTAACTCTCCTTTCTATTTACTATCTTTCGTTATGACATATTACATATTCACATCAAGAATTATGATACATTTACTAATAGTTTACAATTTGTTCATATTATAATGAATTCAAAGTGCAGTGAAGAAATAATAATAATTTATTTTAAATTAAAAAAATTAAATGATAATTAATAATGTATTAAATAAGTAATATTGATACAATAATAAAATTATGAAAACGAGTTGGTTGATTATTTTCATTTATAATAACTATCTACTCTTCTAATATAACTACATATAACTACATCATAAAAGAAGAGTTTGAGTTTTAATATTATAAATAGTGTCAAATACAAATAAGGGGTAAAAGAGGCACTTGGGCACTAATAAAACTTTTAGAGGATATATATATATATATATATATATATATATATATATATATATATATATATATGTAATTTTTTATAATATTTATGTAAATAGATATAGTTTATCCCATAAAAATTAAAAATAAAAACTTTATTAATCAAAATAATTTTATTGATAATAATTATATTTATATCTTTAATGTATAACCAAATATAAAGTATTTAAATTATTTAATTCTAATTCTATTTTTAAAATTCAATAAAAACCAAGTAAAAGCTCATCTATTAATAGATTAAACTATTTTTAGAAATACTAAAATTAATATTAACCTATTCATCAAAATCTAAAATGTTAAGATTTTTTTTTTGTTTATTTAGCTAAGAATGAAAATTGTAATTTTACTTTTTATGATAAATTGTTTATCAACTTTTTTAGATTTATGAGAATTCTTTCATATGAAATAAGTACCAATGATGCTTGTTGAGTTGTCATTTTAAATTATCATCTACTAACAATCCACAATCGAAGGTGGATGATCTCATTTTAAATTCTTTACGAGTGACTTATGTTTTTGTTGATTGAGTTTTTTTAACTTTTTATTAAAGATATAAATAAAATTTTTATGGTTTGTTAATAAGTTCCATGATTATATTATTGTCTTTGCCTATAATATTTTTAAAAGAGAAAAAAAAATGTTAACTAAAGCAATTATAAAAGTGAGTCATATCACATTTATAAATCATGCAATTCTATTGAGTTTTTTCTATATGATATCAATTAGCAATACGAATCTTGTAGATGATGATGTTTTTATTTTAATGTTGTTTTATTTTTTATTTAAGCAATATGAATTTGATTGTATAGTATTTAAACTTTGATAATACACTATGTTTTTATTATTGATATGTTTTTTTAATTTATGTGTCTTTATTCAATTTGGATATGGTTATTGCTTTTATAGTTTAAAATTTGAATCATAACATGGTTAATGTTAATAAATTAAGAATATGGTTAATTGATTTAGATTGATTGTTTCTTTTCATTAATTTACTTCCTTAAGATATCTATTCACTTTATTAATTTTATTCAAGCATGGATAAATTTTTAAGTAAAAGAAAAATATCAAGAGAATATGTCATTGAAGTTAATGATTCTTGTATCATGTTTGATGAATCAAACCCTTCAAAGAAACCTCATTCATAAGGTAATTTAAATGATCTTCCTTCATATCTTAAATTATAAAAAAAAAATCATATTATCATCTTAATGAATATGATAATATAAGAAGAGCTTATTTACAAAAAGGTCATTATTATGCCTTACACAATGATTTTCCATAAAGGAAAATTGAAAACATATATTAATGCTTTATTCCATCATGGTTTAAAGAATATGAAGATTGATTAGAGTATAGTATTACAAGAGATGTACCTTCTTGCCTATATTGTTATCTTTATAAACTAGAGATTGAAAATCTAACACGCAATGATACTATTATCAATGATAACTTTTCCAATTGGAAAAAGAAAAAAAAGGTTACAAACTTATATAAAAGGAATAAATAGTGCTCATAACAAAGGTTAGAAGAGATGTCAAGATTTGATGAATCAAAAGCAACATATTTAAATTGTTTTTTCTACTCACTCTATTAAAGCTTGAAGGGGCTGTCAGATTTAATTAACTACAATTATTGATTATATTTTTTAGTTCTTTTACACTAAGGAATAGTTTTTTATGGTCATAATAATTAAAAGAATCTATAAAAGAATGAAAACTTTCTAAAGCTTCTACAATTTTTGGCTAATCATAATGTATCAATAAGGTTGTTCTAAATAATGCTCATGGAAACCTTAAAATCATTACTCCTAACATAAGAAAGTATATCATGTAAGTAGTTGCAATTAAAACCGCTAAGATGATCATCAATGATCTTCAATTGCAAGGTGGTTTATTTTTTATTCTTATTGATGAATCTTGTGATATCTAAGAGCAAATGAAAATTAGTGTTCATTACATGAATGCAAAAGGATATATGCTTGAAAGATTCATTAGCATTGTACATGTGTGAAATACAACCTCTTTAGTGCTAAAGTTTGTTATAAAGGCACTATTTTCAAAGCATAGATTGAGTTTATCATCTCTTTATGAGTAAGGCTATGATTGAGCTAGCAATATGCAAAGTACAATTAATGGATTGAGAACTTTGACTATGAAAGAAAATTATTATATATTTTTATTTATTATTTTGCACACCAAATACAATTAACATTCATAGTGGTAGCAAAAAATCATATGCAAATTACTTTATTATTCAACATTATATTGAGCCTATTAAATTTAATAGAAGCATCTTAGAAACTAAAAGATCTTCTTCAAGAGAAATAACTTGGTAACGTTATAAAAGCACTAAATGATTATGAAATCTTAAATAGATAAGGTTTACATCAATAAACTTCTCTCCAAGGATCCAATGATACACATTGAAGCTCATATTATAGATCTTTGATAAACATTATTGTAATATTTGACTATATTATTGATGTTCTTGAGATAATATTAGAGGAAGATATGGATTCATAGTAAAAAGGTAAAGCATATGCTCTTCTTAATCTTGTCTAATCATATGAATTTATGTTCAACTTGATTTTGATGAAAAAAATATTTTAGGGGCTACAAATAAATTATCTCAAGCATTACAAAGGAAAGATTAAGACACCATCAATGCAATCACTTTAATTAAAGTATCTAAATAACATCTTTAAGTGATGAGGGATGATGGGTGGGAATCTTCATTTGGTGAAGTTTATTTATTTTATGAGAAAATAAATATTACTATCCTAAACATGGATGACACTTTTGTAATATAAGGATGGTCATACTAAAATGCTCAATAAATTATAAACTTGCATCATTATCTAGTTAAATTATTCTATAACATCATTAATATGCAACTTCAAAAGCTTAACAATCATTTCATTAAGGTTAACACTAAATCATTTTTTTATATATCATTGTTTAAATCTAAGTGGCTATTTTATTACTTTCAATAAGCAAAAGTTAATCCACTTTACTCAATTTTATCATTTTGATTTCTCAAAACTAGAACTTATTATTCTTGATAACCAACTAGATAATTGTATAGTTAATATGAGATTAGAAGATCAATTTTCATAATAAAAGGAAGTTTATGATCTTACCAAGAAATTAGTTGAGATAAAAAAAAGATTTTATATATTCTTTAGTATATCTTGTTAATTTCTATAGCATTTATGGAAAGGGTCTTTTCTATAATAAAAATAATGAAAATTGGTTGCAAAAAAAAAAGAGTGACTATTGGTTGAATGATTACTTGATCACATACATTAAAAGTGTCACACCCAATCTAATGAAATATGCTCTTATATGATGATTATTAAACTCCTTAACCTAATTTAGAATACATTAATCACCCTATAAGGATGTGCATTATTATTATTTTATTTATTATCATGGCATAAAAAATTTGTTGTACATAAAATTTGTCTTGCCTATAAATTGTATATTGATAATTACATAAGCAAAAACATCTACTAAGAGTATATTACATACCCAAAAAGGTTTCTTTGAATAACTAAATAAGAATTTAGTGTTCTTGACTACACTGGTGTCTTTTAGTCCTAATGCACTCTTGAGATATCCTTACCTACATTCATCAAATAATAAACACTAAGTATAAAACTCAATGGTGTTTTTATATAAAGTGAACTGGAAACAAGTTTTAATAGTTTTCAAATAAAATATTTATTTCAACTAATTTCTTCTTAAACTAAATAATTATATAGAATAATGTATAATCAATATAAATAAATATGCATATATTTTCCAAGTAACTAAATAAGTTAACATTGTATAGATTTGGTAATGATCAACAAGTCTTGAATTGTTAATCAACTAATATTTACCGGTTACTTAAATCACAATTCTATAGATGAATAAGACTATAAATAATAGTATAAACTAATAGATAGTATATTAAATTTATCATCATTCAACCAAGTAGGTATTGTATTAAAATCACATAACAAGGCAAACTATCAATTTTTTTTTACATTTATCATCCTCATAATTAGAATTATATAGTAACAACATTTGTCAATCACATTTTTAGTTCATATAACAAATATCATGATAATGATATGTTGTATGATCATGAATGCAATTGTGCATTACCTTCTCCCTTTCTTTACTCTATTATCATCACTTTATGTACATGGTTTAACAACCTTTGGATAACAAGTTGCAATCCTAAATTGCCCACATGACTATCTTTGATTATGCATAATGTGTATTAGTTTTACATATATCATATAATTTATTTATCTAATATATATCTTCATTCCTTATTCCTCTATTATATATATTTTTTCATGCCTTCTTTATTCCTTCACCGATATCATCCAATGAATTATGATGTATGATCTTTCTCAAGTCATATCAATCTTATAAATTCATGATATATTTACAAGTCACCATCAACATCACATATATGACTATAAAATCTTAATTCTAATAAGAAACATTCATCCTACAAGTATACTAACCTAAGACGCTTATTAAGGATTCATAACTTTTCAAAATCTAATATTAATTAATAACAATCATTAACATAAAAATTGCACTTTACCAGATTTTTTCAAAACATCAATTGTTAAGCTTTTCATAATTATATGAATTCTCAATCAATGAGCATATGACAGTTATATATATTCACATTGATTCCACCATTTGATTCATAATACAAATCAATTACTATTAATTTCATAATTATATGATACCACAATCATTCTAAAATATAAATTAGAAAATAATATCAATTCCTTAATCTAAAATTAAACAAATTGCTCCTTTTTCAATTTTATCAATATTGTCTATTGCAGTGCTGCTACCCCCAACCAAGCTTGCCACTACTCCATTGTTTGCAACACCACTGCCATCATTGTCGGTCAATTTTTTGATCTAGCATACAAAAATAAGTTAGTTTTCTCTTTCTTTCAAATTTTTAAATATTATTTAAGTTATTAAAATTAGTTTAATCAAATTATAAATAATTATTTTTATGAGTTACATTAATTAAAGAAGTACATAAATTATTTAAACTAATTATATAGAATAATTATTTTTATTAATTATTTTGATTAGGGAAAAATTAACTAGTTTAATTTCATTTAAAATAAGTAGTGTAGATTACAGTACAATCATGTTTTTAACTAATTAATTCAGGGTAATTATATTAATTAAATAAAAATAATTCAATGATTACTAAGAAAAATAATTAATTATGTGATTATTGCTAATAAAAAATAATTATATTAGGTTAACTAATAATATGCAATAATTTAATTAATAATAATTATAGTTATATTGTTTAATTAGTTTAGGTTAATTATATATTCTAATTGTGGTAATATGATTATTTTATCAAAATGTTTAAAATTTATTGTCTTACTTTAATAGCATATTAATTGTGCATAATTTATACATACTTTAAAATTTCATCTATGCGTAACTCATATGTTATTTAAGTATATCGTAATTATAATGATTTATCATTTATATCATGATATTCATGATAAACTATTCTATTTACTGTTATGTACTTAGAGAATTATAGGAAAATGTTATCGAAATTTTAAAAATATGTATGAATAGTATGGATAGTATATGTAAAATGTAAATTTTAAATAAGTTAGGTTCTTGCCTTAGGTGCGAGTTATCAAGAGTAGGTTATTAATTACTAAATAAATTAGGTCAATTATGATATTCTTAAATTAAATTTTATAGATATGAAGAGATTTTTTAAATTTATACAAAATAGCATTGAATCCAGAGCGAGCTTATCATCTAAAGCA
Organism: Dalechampia spathulata; assembly: GCA_948192965.1. Lineage (NCBI taxonomy): Eukaryota > Viridiplantae > Streptophyta > Magnoliopsida > Malpighiales > Euphorbiaceae > Dalechampia > Dalechampia spathulata. The sequence goes on along the minus strand of CANYBF011001580.1, from coordinate 4,511 downwards.
AGTATTGTTGTACGAAAGAAAAGTTGAGTTAGTTTTGAGTTTAATTCAAATGATATTATTATTGATCTAGGCTTCAAAAGTCAATTGAAGAAGATGATGTGGATATTAGAGATCAAGTGAGGATGAAATACTTGTTGAAGGGTTCATATCGATCAATTGATCGTAATTTTCCTCGAAAATAACATGAAAATCAATATAGACATTTTAATCAAACATGGTTTGAGAAGGTTGATTGGTTGGAATATAATTATGAGTCTCGTGATAACTCATTGAAAGAGAAAATTGTTATAATTATGAGATTTATGAATAAACAAGGAGATGCTATTAAAAGATTTATTTATCTTAAACATATTATTGATACTTTAGCTTCTTCATGAAAGGTGTATTTGGATAGTTTTTTTATTAGATGTGGTTTATCTATTTCTAAACTTTGAGGAAAAGGATATAATGGAGCATCAAATATGATAGAATAATTTAATGGGTTAAAGACACTAATTTTGAATGAAAATTCATATACTTTTTATGTTCATTATTTTGCTCATCAATTATAATTGATGGTTCCTTTTATTACAAAGAATGTTATCGTTATCAATGAATTATTTAATCATATAAGCATGATTATGAATATTGTGGGTATTTTTTGTAAAAAAAATATGCATTACTTTAAAAGCAGCATGAGAAAATTATGAAAAAGCTGGAGAAAGGTTAAATTATTTTAGATTGAAGTAAGAATCAAAAAAATTAATCTTATAAGACCTAATGACACTTTATGAGGTTTACATTCTACAAATTTGATCCATTCATTTATAATGTCGGAATCGATGTTGGAGAGGCATTATATAATGTACGTGATGCTAGGAGTGTTCTAGATAAAAAAAGGAACAACATCATGTTTGTTACAAAAAGAATGAAGAACTTTGAATTTGTTTTCATCTTGCATTTGGTGATAAAAATATTGGTGTTGACTAATGAGTTATCATTTTTCTTATAATGAAAAGATCAAAACATTATTAATGCAATAAGTTTGTTTGTGAATGTAAAAGATCTTTTTCAAAACTTGAGGAAAAATAAATGGAATGTGTTTATGGAAGAGGTGAATAACTTTTACAATGTAATATTTATCCTAATGTCAAATATGGAAGATAATATATCGAATAAAGATCGTTCAAAGCGTAAAGAATAATCTATTACTTATCATGTTAAGATTTTTATTACTATGATTGATTCGATTATTGTTGAGATGAACAACCAGTTTTATGAAGTATTTATAGAGTTATTGCAATGCATTGCTTGTGTTAGTCCGAAAAACTCTTTTGCTAAATTTAATTATTGTAACATCCTCATTTACACTACTATGAGAAATGTAGTATAAAGTGATATAAAGATGAAGTAAGTTCATATGAGAAAGAATAATTGATGAAAAGATAGTTAAGGTGCGAAAATAAGCTTAAAATACATGATGACGTGTATTTAGTATGCTTATGTGATAAGTATGATTTCAAGTGTATAAATATAAATTAAGGTAAAATTAGAAACAATGGTAAGTTAAGGTTATACTTGGATATTAATTATGAGTACATTATGAAATGGGTGATTTTTGAAGATATTGTTTAATATTTTTGGTTTAAAGCCTTAATAAATAAATAAAATGATGATTTAATGTTTATTGGGTATGTATATTATATGTATGTATATTATATATGTGTATATGTATAAATATACATATATACTATACCAAATACATGACATAGGGTTATGCATAAGGTATTTAATAATGTTAGTGGAGTATTATTATATTATATATATTTTAAGTGGTTGGATAAATAAATGCATTATTGTTTTGTCATAAGGCTAGAAGTACTAAAATTAAATAAGAAAATAATAAATGAGTTGTTATAAAATCCCTATCAATATTTTGTAAGGGTATGAAATAACCAAATGTCATGTTATTATTAGCTAATATTTTCTATGGTCAAGCTAAGGTTTATATTATTGAAAGGAGGAAGCAAATTAGGTTCCCTCTTATTTCTTCTTCCTAGAATATACGACACCTTCTTCTCCTTCTGCTCACTCTCTTTTCATCTAACTTAGGAGAAACTATATCTCTATGTGAGTTCATAAGTAGGTTCTGATTCCTTTTTATGTCTTCTTTTCTTCTTCTTCTTTAAGCTTTTTGACATCTTAAAAGAAGAAGTAACTTGTTGTAAGGTGTGCTGATTGTGTAAAAAAGAAAGAACTCAATTGAAAGATGAAAGAATAAGGAAGTAGAAGTGATGAATCTGGTGTTATACATAATCAAATGAAAGTTTTGGGTAAAAATAATTAAGTTGAATCCTAACTTGGATCTCTTTCATGGGTCATTTTAGATGATGTTTGAGGCTATAAATGATGTTTAAAGATGTTTAGAGGGTTTGTCATACTTAAAGATTCATGGAAGAATGAATTCTTGTAAGTCCATGAGTGTTAGAATCATCGTAAAGTTGGTCATGCTTGGATAGATTTAAATGAAGTAAAATCAATGATGAATTGTAATTGATGGATGATTAAACTTTAAATTATGAGAAATTGATGTTTTTAGTAAGTTTTAGAAGTGATTTGAAGATGATTTGGTTATGGTAAAGGATTAAGATGTTTGGGGGAACATTTAGAGGTGTTTTGGGTGCTTAAATAATAGAGGCAGCAACATACTCGAGTCAAGTATGGTTCAACTCAAGTCAAGTTGGATGCTAGAAACATGACTCATATAGGCAGCAGCAAACTCGAGTTGAGTATGGTTCAACACAAGTTGAGTTGGATGCTGGGAAAAAGAGACCCATAAAGATAGTAACAAACTCGAGTCGAGTACATGTCCACTCGAGTCGAGTAAACTACTGGAAGAAAATTATAGCAACCATAAAAACAACAGTGTACTCAGGTCAAGTATAGTTATACTCAAGTTAAGTCTAGTTATACTCAAGTCGAGTATAACTTTAGAATTAAACTAATGGTGATAGTAAAATAGGCAACAATGAACTTGACTCGAGGGTTGACCCTGACTTTTCACCCTCGTATAATTTTGGATCTTTATTGATTCGGTTAGGATTTAGTCCCCGGTATCGATCCCTATTATGCGTATAGGCCTTTCTGCCTTCCTCTGTGTGTTCTGGTGCGCAGAACATTTCAAGACTGGTAGGGCTCACTATGGCGCCTGGCGGGACCCGCCATCTATTCTGAGTGTTCTATGCATACAGAACACCATCCCCTGCCGTATACAAGGGCAAAACACTTGAAATGCAAAGTATTACATTTTTGGACCCAGGTACTATTCACCATGAATAGTGTATAGGTGGGGCCCACTAGGCAAAAGCCGGGCCCGCTGCCCCTATTGCCTATTCTGTGTATTCTGTACTTACAGAATACAATTCCATGTTTCCTTACGCAAGGCACAACGCTTGGCATCGCAAATGCCATCTTCTGGGCCCACTACGCTGTGGGGCCCACTTAGTAATAACGAGGCCCGCTGCCCCTATTTCCTATTCTGTGTATTCTATACTTACAGAATACATTTCACACCTGCCTACTCGTGGTAGGATACACTGAATGTGAAATATTGCATTTTGGACCCAGGTTACTATTCACTATGAATAGTATGCAGGCGGGGCCCGCTTCCCCGATTAGCTGATTCGATGTATTCTGTACTTACAGAATACATTTCGCTGATACCTTACGCAAGGCACATCTCGTGGCATCCCGAATGCTACGTTTATAGGCTCACCTCGTTGTGGGGCCCGCTAAACACTAGTTGGGCTCGCTTCCCATTATCGTTCGCTTTAATGCGTTCTGTACGCACAGAACACACCCTATCTGCTGCCTCACTTAAGGTAGAACGCTTGGTATGCTATTTGCCACTTCCCGGGCCCTTTTGCACTGTAGGGCCCACAGGGGTACCATTCATCATGAATAGTAACCAGGTGGGCCCACCACCCAAATTCACCAATCTGAGTGTTCTTGATGCGTAGAACACATTTCCGCTAGTGCCTACGCAAGGCACGACTCACGGCATCCCGTATGCCACTTTTTAGCCTCAATGGGCCTATTAGGCCCAAATTGGGCCCATTAGCCAAAACTCAATGTTCGGGGCCGAATTTGAGAAAACTTATAACTGCAAAGTTTCTCGAAATGTTGTTTACACTTTCCTAGACATATGGCACGCATCCCATTCCGCTCGTATGAGGTGGAGCGCATAGGTCAAAAATGCAACGTGCATAGCGCATAGCCCTATAGGCTACGCACGTTGTCGCACCCTAAATTTGAGCCTCTCGGATTGATTGGGATGAGCCAGACTATTTCTTCATTGCTTTGCCTTTGCGGGCGTTCCCGGTTCATTCAGGTGCAGTTCAGGGTTTGTTTAGGTTGCTTAGGGTATGTTTTGGGCATCATGCCCGAACGGGTAAGTGCCTTACCCGTTTGATTCTTAAGTCATACCCGTTCGGGTATGTTCTTGAGGTCAGATATAATTTGAAAGTTAGTTA
>CANYBF011001485.1:0-10016 GCA_948192965.1 Dalechampia spathulata | reverse complement strand
AAAATCAAAACCCTAAGTCTTAGTCCCTTCCCGCCAAAATAACAGAAATATAAATTATAACTGTTTTAAGAACATACCCGATCGGGTAAACTAAAGGAGCGAAACGGGTAAATTCACTTACCCGAACGGGTAAAAGGCATACCCGAATGAGTAAAAACCAACTTACCCGAAAGGGTAAGCCTCATGCTCTAGCCAAACTAAAGATACCCGAACGGGTATGAGGCTCAAAGAATGACAAAAACACTAAAAGCAACCCTAAATCGAATCCTGAACTACACCAAGATGAATCAAGATGCCCGTGAGGGCAAAACGACAAAGAGATAGGCTTGACTCATCCCAATCAATCCGACCGATCCAAAATTAGGGTGCGACAGTTATACATTATTTTCAATCGTATCAATTATAGGAAGTCTCTAAGATCAATCTTATGAAGTACTTATATAAGGCTCCTTCACTGGTAGGGAAGCTTTCCAAGTGGCTAATCTTGTCATTGGAATTTGATGTTCAATACATCATTAAGAAAGTTATTAAAGGTAGAGCAATTGTTGAATTCTTAACATCTAGGCTGATGGATGATTCTGGGACCTTCCAACTAAACTTCCAAAGGAGCACTTAGGGGTAGTAGATATTTGGAAATGATAACTGCACTTTAATAGTGTAATCAATAAGAGAGGTGTAGGAATATGAGTTATGCTAGTCACTCTATAAGTGAATTAATCATGCTTTTAAAGCGGCTGAGCTTCCTAGTGACTAACCATATAGTTGAGTATGAAGCATGTCTTTTAAGGCTTGAAGTTCTATGATGATTAATGCTCAAGAGATTGAGGTGTTTAGTGATTTGATGCTTATGATTCACTAGTCCATGACCTTATACTGAATACATAAAGTTCATGGTTTGTAATTTTAACTCATACAAATTCATTCATACTCTATGAGATGAGAATGAGATAGTTTATGCCTTGGCCACACTAGCCTTAGTATGTAAACAATTGCAGAGTTAGACTTAACTTGTGATTATTGAGTAGTCAAGGATCTCCTATAATAAGGGTAAGTAGGTTATGGTGCTAGATCAACAAGAAGAGGCTTCATGGTATGTTGATATCATGAATTTTTTTTTAGGAATTCATGGTTACTTGGAAGAAGCAAACATGATTGATAAGCTAGCTTTATGAAGATTAACGGCTAATTTTACTTGGTATCAGAGTATTCTTTATAGAATAATAGTTAATGGTCTATAACTTTGATGCATATCAAGTTAGCAGATTGAGATAGTTATATAGACAGTGCATGTTGGTACTTGCGGATCTCTCATGATTGGATTCATATCATATAGAAAGATCTTGCACTAAGATTATTTTTGGCTTACCATGGAGAAAAACTATATAAACTTTATTCAAAAATTTCATGAATATAAGATTCACAGAGATCCAAGTCATATCCTACCAATCAAATTGTAAAATTTGATAACACCATGATGACCTTTCTCAACTTAGAGAATTAACATTATGGATAAGATTAATCTTAATGCTTACAATAGGCATTGATACATACTAGTGGCTATTGACTACTTCTTTAAATGGGTAGAAGCGGAATCCTATAATAAATTAAGGGTAAAACTAGTTACTATGTTTATAAAGAAGAATCTCATATATTAATATAAGGTCCTAAATCACTTGGTATCTGATAATGGAGTGTAATTCTAGGGTCAAATGATTGATTTACTAGAAAAATATGGGATCGAGCATCCCTAATCTTCTCCATAACACCCTCAAGCTAATGGGGTAGTTGAAGCAACTAATTAGACAATTAAGAAGATCCTGGCTAAGATAATGTAGACTTATTAGAATTAGTACAAGTAGTTGCCATATACTTTGTAGGGTTTTAGAACCACTCATAAGAATTCCTATGGGTGCTCCCCTCTATTCTTTGGTTTTTGGGATAGAAGCTATGTTACTAGTGGAATTGGAGCTTAAATCACTTCGAGTTATTGTAAAAGCTCAATTGCTAGAAGCTAAGTGGAAAATGGTTAGATATGAGTAACTTATAACTATTAATGAGAAGTGACTAAAGAATTTATGTCATTTACAGCTTTACAAGAAATGCATGATAAATGTGTTCAATAAGAAGGTTAAGCCTGTTGTTATTTAGAAAGGTGATCTAGTTCCAAAGTAAGTTAGAATGACTATCAATGATATATATAGAAAATTTAAACCTAACTAAGAGGGCTCATTCTTGGTTAAAATTTTTTTTAAAGGCACTATCCACATCTCAAATATGAAGGGCAATAATTTCTCTAAACTTGTCAACTTTGACCGGTTGAATAAGTATTTTATTTAGAGCAAAGGGTAAAATGAAAGTGGAAAATAAATTAAAAGTATAATGAGTTAAAAATCTACTAAGGAAACTCATGTAAAAGTTAAGATACAAAATAAAATGCATGCTTGATGAGTTAAAAATCTGCTTGGATGGTGTTACACCCGCATTAGAGACCCTAGGAGTTATGCATGTATGCATGTCTATGTGTAGATGAATGGTAAGGTTGCCTTATGCATATGTGATGTGTATGAGCGTATAATGATGGTTTTGTGCTTGTGCGTATATGTGTTGTTACGAGTTGATATGTATGGATTTATGTGCTTGATTTGTGTGTCGTCACCTTATTGAGAAGCGTGTCTTCTCGGTAGGATGAGGGACGGCATATAGATATGATTTGGCATGCTTTGGAAGTTTGTTTAGGGTTAGCGAGGGAGTTGTGACAGTTACAGATGAGTTTAGGCTTGCCAAAAGGCATAGGTTGGATTTAGGAAGTGGTACGGGTGTACGGAAGGGTCGTACGGTCGTACGAGACAGGGGAACTACAGGGATTTTAGGTCCTAGAGGGCGTACAGGCATATCAAAGGGTGGTACAGCCGGACGTGAACTCGTAGGAATTTAGGTTTGTCAGTAAAATCGAGTACGTATGGGCGTACCAAATGGGGGTACGGGCGTACCGTGACTCGCAGGAATTGTATGCATCAGAAGTTTTGGGTTGGTACGGGCGTACCAATATCCGTACGGCCGTACACGATGTTAATTTGACTTTTTAAGGGTTAAGACAGAACAGTTTTTCTTAATTTTTTTCCCTTTTCCTCAGCCAAAACCCTTCCTAAACCCTATCAAATATTCCACCTAGCGTATCTAAGCCTCCCGAATGTACGAGAACGAGGAATAGAAGCTAGAGACTAGTAAAGACAGGATCATTGGCTTATACTAGAAGTAGCTTGAGTGTCAGGTTAGTGCTAGCTTTGTATCTTTTACCATCCTTTGGCTTATTGTTGTTGCTGAGTGACTTGAATTAAGTCGAGGCGTGCTCTTGTGATATATATAGTATCATTTTGATGTGAATTATGGATGATCGTTATTCTGATGCTTGGAATGATATTTTCTTTGCTTGATGGTAAGATGAGTTGATGTTAATGACATGCTGACATGCATGGAGATGAATGATGAATGGAGAAAGAGAGAAAAGAAAATGAGAAATGAAGGTAGAGCTCAGCTCTGGGCATACTGGGTCAATATATGATGATGGAATTCCTTCGGGAATCATTAGATATATGACCTCCCGAGAAGGGAGATGAGTCTCGAGACCTATAGTAGAATCGAGTGCAGAGCACTCTACAGTTTTATGGCCTCCTATGGGAGATGAGTACTGGTACCTATCGGGACCCAGTATGTGCGAAAGGAATGTGCACATTTACAGGAAAATAAGAGTGAATGAGAGAAAGAAGGATGAGGGAGAATGTCAGGAGCATTTACATTTGCATTGCATAAGATGCTAGGATTGAACTATTCTGATATGATATTTATGATGAATTGCTATATGTTGCATGACTGTTTATATGTGTTTCTAGCACCACTGAGTTTATCTCAGCGTTTGTCATTTGATGAACGTAGCTTCAGAGCCCACGGGTGAGCGTATAGAGAAGGATTAGAGGTCGTCAGCTGAGAAAGACGGATCTTGACTTGGTACGGGACTTCTGAGGCATACTCCAGCTCCTTTTTGACTGTATAGCTAGTGTGGCAGTAGCTATGTTTATATTGTATAGCTTTGGTGGTAATATGTACACACTCACGTATTGTATAACAGGTCTTATATATATGAGATACGGAATTGCCTGTTATTGCATGTTGCTTGAGTGTATGCCAAGTTATCCAGGGTTATTTGCATATCACGATGTTTTGTTGCACTACCACCATTAAGCTTAGAGTGTGTCCCCATACGACGTATTCATGATGCATCCCTTGTGGTATAGGCATCGGTCTTCTTCTGGGGGCCGCTGTCTGTGCTACAAGAGCATGTCCTCCTGGGTATGGGCCGGGTGTGACAGAATGGTATGTTGTTTCCCACTCAAGTGCATATATGTTAATAATTACAATAAACATACATACCATGGCATTCATATTTATTGATGAAACACTATAATGATATGATATACTATGATGATGATGACATTGATAATGAAGGTGATGAAATAGAGAATAAACGTGAATAATTAATGATAATTGAAATGATAATCATAGATAATAAGAAAAATGATTATTAATGATAATGACATATAAATTAATGATATATGATATACTAATTGATGATATATGATGATGTATCATAATTAATTGAATTGATAATTTCTTTGCCATTATTATATCATTAGATTATGATGTTGATGAAATTGATCTATGATGACATATGATTATTATAATATCTATAATATATGTTATGCTAGCATCATTGAGTTTTATGCTCAGTGTTTGTCAATTGATAAATGTAGGAACTAGTAACGCCAAGGAGCAAGAGCATTATTGAAGTCGGCAGTTGGCCTTTTAAATAAGTTGTTGGTAAAGGACTTGGATTTCACATCAGACTTCTATTCCGCAACATTCGTGCAATTTTGCTTAAGTGGTACTTTGACAGTATTTAAAATAATTGACAGTAATAATTTATGATGTTCCATAAATGAGTTAAATAATTTGTGTGAATGTTAATAACATTAATAGGTGATGATATAATTATTGATAGCATTATAATAACTGGATTTGATAAATGAAACGGATATAGTTGACGGATCGTTATGCATGTTATATTTGTTGATTAAAAAAAACTACTTAATTAATGGAAATCCTTTGTAGAATGATTATTAATTTTCTAGAATAGTAAGTTGATAATCATGCTACGAGAGCATGTTACGCAATAGAAAGACGTGACATATATGATCATTTATTGAATAAAATATACATTAAAGAGGTTTGAGTAATGTAAGCATAGTGTAGTATGACTATACCAGTAGCTGTGGCATCTTACAAAAATGTTTTCAGAAAGAATATAATGTATAATTGCTTAATAAGGGAGAGTTTGTTAATATTAAAATCTAATATTGGAGAATGAAGCATCCTAACAATATAAGATTTAAAAATATAGATGAAAAGTTAATGACAAGTTATATTAAGTCAACTAAAACTTTTAATTTTATTTAATCCTGAGTTCTTAAGTTTTAAAATCAATACATACAACATATATATTTGAACAATCAACGGAATTAATACAAAAAGAAATTGAATTATTAAATAAGAGAAAAATATGAAAATATTTTGTAAAATTAACTTGTAAACAGGATGTAATAAAGCATCTGTCATATATTTTTCTTTATAAAAATAGTATAAATGCATAACTTAAATGATTAAGCGGATAAAGACTATATATAAGCTTAATGGAATGCATGAAAATTTACTTGGAGAAAAAAATAGAAGAAAAAGAGAGCTCAACAACATATTTTATTTTAATTTTATGCTAAATTGTGTGGGAGTTTTTAGTTCGTTTTCGATATCAATTCATGAATTCATGAATTTTAAAGCTAGTAAAAAAATAGATTATATTTTAATAGAGAGATTAAAGTTAAAATAAATTATATAAATCGATCTTTTTGTACTACTGAAAAAATATAATATGAAAAATATGTTAAAATGGTTAATGCCTAACTCAAATGATTTTTTAACTGGATTTCAATTACAATAAAATGAGAATTTGACTATTTAAGTTTGTTCAAGTAAATTTAATTTATTTGAAAAGATAATTAAATTATTTTTTATTTAAAAAAATGAAGTTATTGTTTATCTCGATAATTGATATCTTTTAATGTAAAAGTAAAGTATATTAGCTTATGCATTTTTAATGTTTCAACTATTTGAATTAATTCATGTTTGTTTTAAATTTCTATTCAATATAATATTTGAATTGAATGCTCAAACATTCAAAACAAAGACGTTTTTATGATTAATTAATAATTATTTTACGAACAATCTCCTCACTATAATAATCCAATTTTCATTTTATGTTTTACGTGATAATAAAAATCCTAGAAAGAAAAGAAAAAACAAACTCTCCCCACTGTCGTAGTAGGAAGGATTTCGCAGGTGGTGGTAAGTCTTTTGACCGACAACCATCCATAATATTTACTAGGCTTTCCTTTTGCTTTCCCTTTCATCTATATTTTCACCTCAGATTTATCCATTTTTCATTATTTTGTTCATATCCTTCTTCAAAATTTATATTTCCATCTTTTCGGTCACCTCCTTTGCAGATTCCAGTGTGATTTTCTTGTTTCTATATTAGGCTTTACACCCAGTCCCTTACTAGTGTTTTGAATTTTTTTTTTTTTTAACTAGATAGGAGATTCCTATACTCAGATATTGGTGAGTTGAAGTTCATGATTTAGTGTTTTAATGTTAAACCATCAAAATTATAACAATCACTTCCTTCATTTTATTAATTTTTTTTTGCAATTCAAACAATTTTCATTGTTATAATATTTAAGATTTTTTTTATATATATTTACAGAAAATGGAAAGATCCGTTCAAAGAGATGTCGATTTTGTAAGTTAATAAGTTGATGGAGAGGAAGAAGTTATGGTGGTCCCCAGGTTTGGTGGGTGGGTATGCGCACGTGGGTGGATGCACCCACCACTGTTAATAATGCATAGAACCTTACCCTTTTATTTTATTTCTTTTACGATTTTCAATTATTTCTTCTGCCCCACTTGCCTCCCCTACATGCTGCCCTCCCTTTTCTTTTTTTGTCTGCCGCCTTTTGCTTAATCGGTCAACTTCTCACGTGTAAACTTACTTATTATGATGGCCACCTGGTATCCTTGCAAATATTTAAAAGCCACAGCTCATTCTGAAAAATAAAGAAAAAGCTCCATGTCATAATCATTTTTTAAAAATATAATTTGGTCTTAACTATTAATCATACTAATATGAAAGATAAATCAAGATCAACATCTATAATTTTAACTTTTTAAAAGGAGTTGGTAATTTTTCAAAAGTACATGATAATTGCTAAGATATCTAATAACATATATAATTATATTTAATAATTACATAGACAATAAATGAAAATATATAAGCAACTTTCCTTCATAAATATAATGTAACAGATGGATTTGAAAAAAATTATATCAATCTAAATACTAATTTTAATATAAAATAAAGAAATTCATTATTAGAATAATCCAAGAATTTGTGTAGAAGGATTTGAACTCTAAACTTAGTCATTTCTACTGTTTTTTCATCATCCATTAAATAGTTATTTTTATTTGAATTATTTTATTTAATTTATTTAAATTATTTTAATCTAGCTTTATTGATAAATATTTATTCTTAAACATAAGTGATAAATATTGGCGTATAAGGTGTTGTTATTAAAATATATGTGAATTCGACAAATTTTACATTTCTAGTTCCTTATTTTGAATACACACTATTGTAAAAGTACGAATTGCGAGTTCAACTTAAAGGTATCATTTTTTAGGATCAAAAGTGATTAAGTACTAACTATTGATTTCCTTGATTATTTAGTCAAATAATTTCTTTAATAGTTCATTATTCATCTAAATAATAGTAAACAAACATGCAAATTTAACTAAGTCTAATCTACATAGTATACAAGGGCATATGGTTGAAATCATGCTTGAGCAGAAACAACTAATCCATTATCAATCATGTTCATAATTCATCAAGACATTATTTTTGTATAAAAATCCTTCTTTTAGAGAATCGATTATCTACTAAAAACAAGCTAACATCTACTTTTATGATTGTTAGGTTACTTTTAGTGATTTAACTCTTTTACTACATTAAAGTATCTTATCAAATTAACACTTATGTCTAGGCAGCTTACTTAATGATATTCTTATGCTAGTTCAGTTTAGTTAACTCTTATTTTAAAACAGTTAACTAACCAATTAGTATTCAAACTAGTTAAAGGGTCCTTTTAAACAAGTACAACATCTTAATCAATAATATCAACATAAGAACATGAATAATATGAAATAGATTTCTAAAATAGAACTAAAATTTTATTCACAACATAGACTTCAACCTTATGCTCAAAAAATTCTAAAGCATAGTAAAAGAAAAGAAGTTATAAAGTAACATAATGCTAATAAGAATTACAATCATAAATGTTAATTATGCTATGAAAAGAAAATGGAAATCTTCTTGGCTTCTCAATTACTTTGGATCTCTTCTTCTCATCTTCCCCTTCACTCTATAGCTTTAGGTCTTCATACTATCACTTGAGAAATTTCTAAATAAGAAAAATCAAAAGAAGATTAGATGAGAAGCTAACCCTAATTAAACCTAAATGATATTGTGTAAGAAGAAAAAAAAAAGCTAATCTTAAGAATGATAATCAAGTTTTGCCCTCTCTAAACCCCTAGTTTCTGCCCTATATTTCTTGTAAAACTATACAAAAGTTGGTTATTTCATATGAATTCTCATGACCCTTTAAAAAATGATCAAATGGTTAGCATTTTGTCACACCCGGCCCATACCCAGGAGGACATGCTCCCGTAGCACAGACAGCGGACCCTAGAAGAAGACCGATGCCTATACCACAAGGGATGCATCATGAATACGTCGTATGGGGACACACTCTAAGCTTAATGGTGGTAGTGCAACAAAACATCGTGATATGCAAATAACCCTGGAAAAAAAATTCAACATACACTCAAGCAACATACAATAACAGGCAATTCCGTATCTCATATATATAAGACATATTATACAATACGTGACTGCGTACATAATACCACCAAAGCTATACAATATAAACATAGCTACTGCCACACTAGCTACACAGTCAAAAAGGAGTCGGAGTATGCCTCAGAAGTCCTGTACCAAGTCGAGATCCGTCTGTCTCAGCTGACGACCTCTAATCCTTCTCTATACACTCACCCGTGGGCTCTGAACCTACGTTTATCAAATAACAAAAGCTGAGATAAACTCAGTGGTGCTAGGAACACATATAAACAGTCATGCAACATATAGCAATTCATCATAAATATCATATCAGAACATTTCAATCCTAGCATCTTATGCAATGCAAATGCCAATGCTCCTAACATTCTCCCTCATCCTTCTTTCTCTCATCCACTCTTATTTTCCTGTAATTGTGCACATTCCTTTGCACATACTGGGTCCTGATAGGTACTGGTACTCATCTCCCATAGGAGGCCATAAAACTGTAGAGTGCTCTGCACTCGATCCTATTATAGGTCTCGAGACTCATCTCCCTTCTCGGGAGGTCATATATCTACTGATTCCCGAAGGAATTCCATCATCATATATTGACCCAGTATGCCCAGAGCTGAGCTCTACCCTCATTTCTCACTTTATTTTCTCTCTTTCTCCATTCATTATTCATCTCCATGCCTGTCAGCATATCATTACCATCAATTCATCTTACCATCAAGCAAAGAAAATATCGTTCCAAGCATTAGAATAGCAATCATCCACAATTCACATCAAAATGATACTATACATATCACAAGAACATGTCTCAACTTAATTCAAGTCACTCGGCAACAGCAATAAGCCAAAGGATGGCAAAAGACACAAAGCTAGCACTAACCTGACACTCAAGCTACTTCTAGTATAAGCCGATGATCCTGTCTCTACTAGTCTCTAGCTTCTACTCCTC